>CAKNYM010051040.1:0-25078 GCA_932195095.1 Andricus curvator
CATATGTGCCTGGCCCCGAAAAAAAATGTTCAATAGTGCCCTAAATCCAGTTTTCGAGAATAACGCGTTTAAATAGTCCAAAAAACATGATTTCTGCATACTGAAACCTTCCAAAACCTCAAAATTAATATTTTAGGCAATATAAGATTGTAGGAATTCTCGGGTCGGGGCCCCATTAGATACAGATAGATTCGCCATAGCAACACGAAGCATGGAATTCTTCTCTAGAACCTGACAGGGCCCCCATCAGTTTTTCTAGACTAGATATTCTGGCGGGGGCCCCACCAGAAACCAATTTCAAATAGGGAAACATGGGGAAATTTCTGCACGGGTATTTCTTAGACGGCACTGAGCATCCTCAGGAATATAAAGTTGATATATATACATATATATAGAACACCGACATTTTTCGACAGTTCTCATCGAACCAGGACATGCGAATCCGCAACATGTTCATAATGAAATATTTCATACTCCATGGAACGCTCATATAAATGTAGGAGATGGCTACTTTTATTCAGCTGAGGAGATTCAACCGTATATTTGTTTTAACCATTATTATCCATACAACAATTCCCCAGGCAATTATCCAGCCACTAATCACATATACGTATCAGTGCCACACGGAGTATATAGGTTTTACAGCGGAAGTTTAGCACGCCATATGATCACTGATGAAGATCATTCACATTCTGGAACTGCCCACGTGATGAACCTGCTACGAGGAGGAGAAGTACCTTAGAGTTTATTTATTTATTTATCCTGCAGTGCAGAAATTTTGATACCCAATAGATATTCCAAGGATATCTCAAGATATCCTCAGAATATCTCATTAGTGTCTCTAATTTTTATGCCGGAGATGTCCTGTAAATGTATGTAGACACATATATTAATCTACACATCCCGTGCAGAAATGTCAGAGTGGCCCTGGTCGGGGCCAGATCTGGCAAAATCTGGCCCCAGTCGGGTATCCCAGTTTGGGCCAGACTCGAAATGAAACGCCTAATCCGATCAGGGCCTGACAGGGGTATCCATAAAGAAGGCCCAATCTGGCCCTGAACAGGCCCCTTAGAATTTGTATTTATAAGAATATTATTAAAATATAATTTATTTAATAAAGAAGTAAACAATTAATTAGGAATATTAAACATTATATAAATATTTTGAAAAAAAATTCTGAAACTTGTCGTTAGATTCACGTATTTTGTTGAAAATTCATCTGTTTTGATAGAACATTAATCTTCTTGGTCGAAAATTTATCCTTAATTTATGCTTAAAGTTGATTTTTTATCAGAGTTTTTATCTGAAAATGTAACTATTCCATTTTCAGTTTATGAGATAAAAATTCGAATATTTGGTAGGAAATTTAAGAATTTGGTTGAAAAGTCGTCTTTTTGGGTAGAAAATTAATCTTGTTTATTGAAAATTTAACTTATTGATTGAAAATTCAACGATTTGGTAGAAAATTCATATTTTTTGTTAAAAAGTCGTCTTTGTGGGTAGAAAATTATTCTTGTTTGTTGAAAGTTCAAATTTTTGGTTGATAATTCAACTATGTTGTTAAAAATTCATATATTTTGTTGAAAAGTCATATCCTTGTGGGTATAAAATTATTCTTGTTTGTTGAAAGTTCAACTTTTTGGTTGATAATACAACTATAGCTTGTTAGAAAATTATCTTTTTTATTGAAAATGATCTTTCTGAAAAATTTGTTTTTCTTCTTGAAAATACTAATATTGGATTGAACTTTAATCTATTTTGTTTGAAAATTTGATTGAAAAGGTTTTTGGTACGTGGAGCAAAGAATAAAAAAGTGAGGTTATAATGCCAGAAAGTTGTCGAAGCTTTTTCGAAGTTCACTGTCGGAAATCTTAGAGAGCTGGATAATTCTAGTTTGATATGAACACCTCACCCCGGTCTAAAAAATTTGCGTAAATTATTACGAGGTGAATTTAGAATTAGTTAAAGCGATTTATCCAAATGACTTTACCGGTTTATCTGTTTACTGTTCGTCACTTTCACAAAGTTGTCTTCCTTTCGTCCGTTAGTTGCCAAATAATCGAACGGAAGACTAATCGAATACATTCGAGATTAGCGCGGCAAATTCAAATCTAAATAAGTATAAAATCTGAACAGATTTTAAAAATACCTACAATAATTAATACTCACTTGATAATTGTATATTTGTTAACTAATTTAATGCGTCCCTAAACATACATTTTTAGACATTTTGTTCCAATGAATTTAAGTTTTTTTTAGTTTTTTCTCGTTTCTTATATTCTTTGCATATGAGAAGTTAAATTTAACTTATTATCTTTAGGTTAGTCACTGAAATGAAAATTAGTTTAATATTCACTAATTAGGACAGGGAGTAATTTTAAATTTAATTAATTCTAATTTTTAAACTAACTATGAATTAACAGAGGGCGGCCCGATGTGGCCCCGACCAGGACCACAACAGTAGCCATGATCAGGGCCACATTGGGCTAACCCGATCGGGGCTACGTCGGGAATCAGGATGAAATTGGACAATTTCTTCACGGGCTTGCTTGCAAAATTTAACTATTTTATTGAAAATTGGTTTTTGTTTTGTTGTTGTTGAAGATTAATTTTTGAACTTGAAAATTAAGTATTTCATTTAAAATTCGTCTTTGTGTTTTAAATTCAACTGTTTTTGCTTCCTCATAGAGGAAGCTTTGTAATGGTAACATTTTACACAAATTTTAAGTTCATTTAATTAAACCTTCCTCGATTTAAAAATGTCTCACACAATATTCTAAGCAATTGTATGTGTGTGCGTGTGCGTGTAGATGTATATATATATATATATATATATATATATATATATATGTGTGTGTGTGTGTGTGTGTGTGGATTTCACACTTCTTTGTGAACAAGATAACTTGAAAACGGTTGTAGATAAATTGATCAAATTTGGAGGGCTTATTTTCACTACTAATATTTCGAAACTGACCCACGGATTTCCAAAAATATTTATTGCATTTTTTTAAAACTTAATAATATTTTGAAAATCGATTTTTTATAGTAAACCTTCTTTTATTAGCATCATTCAAAGTTGATGCAAGAATATAAAAGTTTCCTTGGTTCGAGACGAATCGATTGACCTATAATATTAATACATTTTATTGAAGAGTGGGGAAGTTATGGTAATTTCTATATTTTTAAAATTGATTTTTATAGTCAAAATGTTCTCATTCTCATAATTTAAAGTTGCTGCGAAAATAGAAAAGTTGTGTTGATTCAAGACGAATCGATTGGCCTATAATATTGATACATTTTATTGAAGAGTAAGGAAGCTATGGTAATGCATAATATTTGAAAACACGGTTTTTTATAGTAAAAATTTTTTCATTAGCATAATTCAAAGTTGATGCAAGAACGGAAAAGATTCCTTGATTCGAGGCAAATCGATTGATCTATAATATTAATACACTTTATTGAAGATTAAGGAAGTTATGCTCATTTATAATATTTGAATTATCTGTTTCAAACAGAAAAACTTTTTTCATCGACATAATTCAAAGTTGATGCATGAATAGAAAAGACTTTATGAACCTGAATTTTCAAATAAAATAAATCTGACAATTTTTGTAGAAAAAATCATAAAGCTGGGAAAGGGATAGTGTGCGACAGAACTTTTCCCTTCCCTTTTCCAGCTCGAAAAATTACCATTTCAAATACAAAATTTGATTTGTCTGATTTGTCATTATATTTTAAAAATTGTTTGTATTATTCCTAAATTTTGTATTTTTTGTAAATTTATATTTTTAAATTGATCAAAATGAAGACTTTGGTTTGTCTATTATTCAAAAAAATCACTAATATTTCCTCTATGAAGCTAATACTTTCAAACCAATTAAACTATTTTGTTAAAAAGTCATCTTTCTTTGTTTAAATTTGATTTTTCTCATTTGAGAATTCAACTATTTTGTTCAAGATTGGTATATGTTGTTGAAAATTCATTTTTTTTTGTTAGAAACTGTATCTTCATGTTTGAAAATTCATGTTTTGGGTTGGCAAATCAACCATTTGGGTAGAAAAGTCAAGTATTCGGTTAAAAATGAACTTTCTTGGTAAAAATTCATTTTTTAGCTTGAAAATTAATTTTTTGTTGTTGAAAATTAATCTGTTTTTGTTAAAGACTATTTCGTGAGAAATTTAACTATTTAGTTGAAAAGAATCTTTTTTGTTAAAAATTCTACTTTTTTGCACAAAATTTGTCTTTCCATCTCTGTGGTTGAAAATTTATATATTTTGTTGGAAATTTCGTTTCACTTTTTGTTGAGAATTAACGATTTAACTGAAAATTGAACTATTCCATTCTTCGTTAAAATATGATCTTCCTTAGATGAAAATCCTTTTTTAAATAAAAATCGAATTGTTTGAAAACACAAACAAGTGGTTTAAAATTCATTTACTTTGTTGACAATTGATCTTTCTTTTGACTTCTTTTTTTGTGGTTGACAATTGATTTTCCAAACTTAAAATTTAACTATTCCGTTTCGGGTAGAAAGTTGATATTATGAATTGAAAATTGATTTGCTCTGATTGAAAATTCATGTGTTATGTCAAAAACTCGCTTTTTTTGCAGAAAATTAATCTTTTCGGTTGAAAATTAATTCTTTTTTGTTAAAAATGCAACTGCTTGGTTGAAAATAATTCTGGTTTGTCTGAGAATACAACTATTTTGTTGAGAATGCGTCTTTTCAGGTTAAATTTATCTGTGTTTGTTCAAAAATTGAAATCCTCTTTTGTTGAAATACTGTAACTATTACATGTTTGATTGAGAATTCATATTTTCTGCGAAAACTGATTACTTGCTTTAAATTTTAAAAAAAACTTAACGTCTTTTTGAATTATTTCACCCTGGTCGACGACACGAATTCCAATTACTAATTACTTGGGTTCAAGTTGAACTATTTATAGTTTATTGTTATCTTTTTGGAAAAAAAATTCAACTATTTGGTTAAAAATTTAATTATTTTGATGAAAATGTAACTATTTTGTTGATAACTCATCTTTTTCAGTCAATAATTCAACAACGTAGTTGAAAATTGAACTACTGTGTTGAAAATTCATCTTTTTGGTAGAAGATTCATATCTTTGGTTTGAACTATTTCGTTGAAAATTCGTTTCTTTTTTGGCTGAAAAATTACCTTTCTTCAAATTGAAATTTTCACTATTACATTTGTAGCGGAAAATTTGTGTCTTTCAATCAAAAATTCAGCTATTTGATTGAAAATTTGTCATTTCAGTTGAAATTCATGCATTCTGTACAAGAGTAGTATTTTTTTGTCTAAACTTAATCTTCTTAGTTGAAAAATTATTTTTTCGTTGAAAATTCATCTTTTTGGTCCCAATTTAACTATTTTGTTGAAAATTCGTATTTTTTATTTGAATTGAATAGTTTTTATTTTTAATTGAAATCTTTTTCGATTAAAATATCATCAATTTTACTTTTCGTTTAAAATTCATATTTCTTCATTGAAAATTCAACTATTTGGTATAAAGTTGAACTACTTTGTCAAAAATCCATTTTCTTGTGAATATTTATTATTTTAATTGAAAATTAATCTTTCGTGTAGAAAATTTAACCAGCCTTTTTTAAACTGAAAACACTGTTCTATTTTTGTTTGAAAACTTATATTTTTAATTCGAACTTGATTTTTTCTATTTTCAAATTTAACTATTTAGTTGAAATTAATTCGTGCATTTTGTTTAAAATTGAACTATTTTGCTAGAAATTCGTATAATTTGGTCGAATTCAACTGTTTTTCATCCAAAATTTTGATAGCTTTTGGTTGAAATATCAAATATTACAGGTCTTGTTGAGGATTCATCTTCCTTCAACAAACGCTTAAGTTTACCTTATAAAATCAATAAAATATTCTGTATAATTTGCGTCGTGATCCGAAAGAACAAGTTTATAATTTTGTGATAGAACCACTACCACACACTTGCGTTCTCAGCCTATAGGAAAAATTTAGTAGAGTACTCGACGGTAGAATCGGAAACAAGTGAAAGATTTTCAGGCAACCTTAATCCCGATTCTAATCCTTTCCTCACGGCTCGGAAAATGTCTAGCGAAGATTTAGGGTCCGGTTCGCAGGAAGCACCCACAACGATGGATGACCCCATAAAATCCATCATCGATAAACTAATTGATATGGAAACTTCCCAAAAGCAAATACAAGATGCGTTGCGAATTTTAATTAGTGAAAATGCTCACCGCGCACGCGAAATCGAATATATCTTTAAACAGGGGAATTTGTTGTTAATGGAAGATGAGAGCTCTGGTCACAACACTAGAGAAAAAGATACCTTATGCGGAAATGGGGATTCATCAAAACCCGGAACTTCGTCTCTTCTTCCGCAAGAAAGTAATTCACCAAAAGATCCCCCTTGCGAAAATCACGATGCCGAAAAATTAGAAAATTCATCTCTTCCCCCAATAGAAAATAATCAAACGGAACAGGGTGGAAATTACAGGTAAAACGCACCAGCAGTGATCCAACATCCTCAGGAAAGCTTGCGAATAAATCGTTTTCAACGCCGAGAGTCTAGTAGCAGCTCTCCATCCCCGACTCGGCAAAGAAATTTCGCGACTTCTCAAGCGTCTCGTTTACAGGCAACATCCATTCCCGTGACAACGTCCATTCCCGCGAAGGATATCATCAGAACCGTCAAAGAATTGAGAGGACGTGATGATGTCGGTGTCAAGGACTTTATCTAGTCTGTTAAACGTGCGAAATTAAGATGTTCGCGAACGGATTTACTTTTGGATTTCATCATAGCCGAAAAAATTGAAGATCAAGCAAAACGCGCTATCCGCTTCAGCTTAATAGATGATTACGAGCAGTTGTTCTCCGCTTTGAGACAAAATGTAGGTTTAATCAGGTACAAAACGAACAATCAAACCCAACCTCGCGGCGTTTAGCAATTCAAATGGAGGAGAAATCGGCAATAAGAAAATAAATGATGAACTTAAAGGATGAAATCGGCGCACAAGTTCGTCCTCTGCGACCGAATACTTTGAACGATGCACAGCAGGAAGCCTTAGGTTTGGTATAGGGAAAAGCATCAAAGTAGATACTCAAATGTCAGATCACCCGGTAACAAACCCCTGACAAAAACGGCCTTTGCTAAACCTAGGTGAGCATTCCAACATGCCCTGTCCGCTTCGAAGTACCCAAGCATTGACAACCCTCCAAATCACTCTTTGCCTTTACAACAAAGACTTCAAATGTTTTGTGAAATCTGCAAAAGATCGGGACACAACGAATCCCAATGCTATAGCAAAGACCGAAATTTTCCGATAAGACACTCAACGTCCCGCCCACCAAATCGTGTCCACAATTCACAGATGGAAGAAGAACTCCCAGAAAATGTCCTGGACTATGGAGAGGACCAATTATCAACAGAGATAGAGTCTCCGCAATATCAGGAAGACTATTCTTAATTAGAACAAACTGACATGGTAGAAACAGAACGGGAAGACTTTTAGTGGACAGCGGGTCCTCACTCAACCTAATCAAAGATGAGCTGGTTCATTCAAATCATCCATGTGAAAAATTTAGCAAAGTGTTCTCTATGGGAAACGACCAGCACCGGACAAATGAAATAATAAAATTCAAATTTCAGGGAAAAGAGCATGTGTTCGTCATTGTCCCAAATTATTTTCCACTACCCGAAGATGGAATCATCGGGGTCCCATTCATATATAGTTATAAATTTAGCCTACCAAACATTCATCTATAATTGGACAATTTTAAACATGAATTGTACGATGACGGGATATTTGTACCAAAAAGCTCGATTGAAATAATTACCATGCAAGTAGAAAAGAAACAGGGGCATATGCTAATTTCAGATCATCCACATATTCCAGACTCAATTCACAGAATTCAGAACCATGAATTACGAATTCCCATTTCTAATCTGACAGAATAAATGATAACGCTTTCAACCACAGAAATTCAACTCAAGTACATCACTGTTTAACCCGAACGCGAAGAGAGGGTACATTCTATTACGACGAAGGAATTAGCCAAGAAATTAGAACTTCTTAGAGCAAACACAAGACTCTCGCATATTGAAGAAAAACACCGAGAAGGAATAAACAAAATTGTCCAAAGTTATCACGATATTTTTACCTCAGAAGGAGATCCTCTCCCATGCACAAATTTAGCAAAACACGAAATTATCTTAAAAGATCAGAGACCCATTAACATTCCTTCTTATCGCCAACCAGAGTGTCATAAAGCTGAAATCAATCGTCAAGTGAAAGAGATGCTGAACAAGCAAGTAATATCTATGTCCAAATCACCTTTTAACTCACCATTGTGGATCGTCCCGAAGAAAGCCTATGCTTCTGGAAAGAAAAAATGGCGCATTGTCATTTATTTCAGGAAGCTAAACGAAAGAACTGGCCTAGACGCATACCCGCTACCAATAATTGATGATATACTTGACCACTTAGGATAGGCGAAGTTATTTTCAACATTTGATTTAAGCTCCGGATTCCATCAGATACCTATGGATCCAGAATCAAGAAAATATACAGGCTTCAGTACACAGCAAGGTCATTTCGAATTCGAAAGATTGCAATTTGGTCTTAAGAATTCGCCGGCAACTTTCCAGAGGATGATGGATAAAGCTCTTAGAGGTTTCGTAGGAAACATTTGCTTTGTTTACCTTGACGACATCGTCGTGTACGGTTCAAGCCTCAAAGAACACAATGAGAACCTCGTCATACTCTTCGAAAGACTGCGACAAACGGGATTAAAGTTGCAGCCTCATAAATGTGAGTATCTCAGACCAGAGTTGGAATATCTGGGTCACGTCATCACAGCAGAAGGGGTAAAACCAAATCCTAATAAAATTCAAGCGGTATTATCGAAAATTTATTAAGAACTTTTCCACGAGGGCTAAGCCACTCATTGACCTTACAAAAGAAAATCATCCTTTTCAATGGACATCAGATTGCGAGAGAGTCTTCCAGTTTCCAAAACCAAACGCAGGTAATGAGAATGATTTTAAATTCTGGCTCTTATGATGGTGAATCACTTTTTGTACATAACCCAAAAAACTCCGAGCGGCTAAATCAAATGAGCACTCGAATAAATGATAACACCACAAATTTGTTTATTTCAAATCAAATAATAGTCATGACTTTGCTTATAGACGAGTTGAACGAAGATATCACACTGTTAATGAATTCGATTACCGACGGTAAACATGGCATAGTACATACGCAAATTTTTACACCAACATTGCTCATTGAATCCCTTAACAATTTTGAGGATAAATTTAACGTAAAGTATGCTTTGCCACTCAAAGAAGTAAATTATCAACATATTATCGACATATCTGAAATAACCATTGGTTTGAATAATAGGAAATTATTGTACTCAGTTAACATACCACTATTTGAAATTGACGAATATAAAATCCAACATTTAATCCCGATACCGAAGCAACATGGCAATCAATTCCTTATACCCGTCCCATGTGCGTCCCTACGAATTAAAAAAAAAAATTCAAGTGCAAGTTACTCGAAAAAATCAAAATCTGTCAACGTTCTCATCCAACTTACTTGTTAGCTAATACACACAGTTGTGAAAACAAAACTATCCGTAATAGCATTAAACCACTAGATTTATCAACCTGTGAAATATCCGTTCTCAAAATCGATTACCTGGTTTTTATTAGCTTAGCAGAAAGTCAAGGATATATTATAGTTCCTGAAAAATTTATCGACTTGACAACTAACTGCGAAGAAATAATTAAAGATATTGAAATTAACGAGGCATCACTTCTATCGTCAAAGAGCAATTGTATTTTAACAACCGAAGGTGCCATATTTAAGTTGAAAAAAAGTAAAGAACTGTACAAGCACATCTATTACACAAAAAATATTCCTGTTCCGTATACCAGTAACGATCTAGATTTACTCAACGATAAACTACTACCAATTCAAAAACAGATTGATAATGAGCAATTACTGCAAGCAGGTAGAACATTAGATGATGTCAATGATGTTTTAAATAGTCAGAAGTGAACGGCGAACACGAACATGGACTGAAACCACCACAGAAATTCTTACGTACTTAGGTTATGTTGCCTCAGTATTAATAACCTTATTCTCCATGTACAAATGCGGATTCTGCGATTTAGTACAAAAATGTCTACCGAAAGTCTGTCTCAACCTATTTTGTACAACGAACAACATAAATAATAACGCAGCCCCAACGCCAACTATTGTTACCTACGTTCCGCAGGCTCCTTCTGCACATGAAATTGAAAATAGTGAGCCGTTAGCAGCACCTAAGGTCGTTAAATTGCGCTTTTCAGGAGCAAAAAGAGTCTAACGAAGGGGGTGTAATACTTGTACTTCACCACTCTCTCCTCTCATAGGTTCTAGCTAAGGGTAGTCTACCTACGACGCCTACACAAGGCCCTCGGGGCCTCAGTAGTTTTTGGTTGACAATTCATCTTTTTTGGATGAAAATTCAACTATTTTGGTAGAAATATTAAATATTTAATTGAAAACTGAACTATTTTTTTAACAATATCCTTTTAGGTAGAAAATGACCTTTTTTGTTGCAAACTCATACTTTCGGGTGGAAAATTCAACTGTTTCGTAAAAAACTCATGCATTTTGTTGAAAGTTCGTCTTTTTGAGGAAGAAATTAGTCTTAGGTTTCGAACGATCATCATTTTGGTTGAGAATTCAATTATTTTGTTTACAATTCGTGTTTTTTAATTGAATTTACCAGGTTGAAAATTCGTTTTTTTTTAATTAATTTTTTTTGTTTTGTTGTTTTTAGATTGCTTGCGCAGAGAAACGGTTTTCATAAATAGGAATATAGTATCTTCATATAATTCTGGCACTGTAGTAGTATAAATATACTCTTGAACACCTGTTGTGATTCTTAATGATTCTGTGTCAAACAAATTTCCGTATTAACTAGACTTATTACTCATGTATATGCGTAAAAGATCTAAATTTGCCATAGGAGTAATAGGTCTAGGAAATACGAACATTTTGTAGAGTGATATCAGCATTATTTCTCTTTCAACTCTGTTTATTCTAAAGATTAAATAAAGCAGTCATCGGATGACAGTCGTAAAAAAGAGTATATATAACAGCCATTTTGACCTCAATTCTATCACGAACTTCTTGAAAACTGATATTTCTGTTGTCTATCATCTTATCCACAGAGAAGCTATGAAGATTCTTACTGTAATACAACTTCTTGTCTTTGCGGGCTTCCTGAATTTCAAACGTAAGTGTAATATATTATTAAAACTAATATGTATGATAAATATGGCACACACAATAACGCTTTTTTCTTTCTTGATAAAACGCTTTCTCTCAACAAACTATGTTATTTAACAAAGTAGTGTATTCACATATGCTCACAGTATAAAAAAAAAAGTTAGCAAATCAGACTGCTTTTTATATCTCCCTAGGTTTAATTTATGGCTGTTATCATAATGACAACATGCTATGCTCATTTCTAATTCAAGTTAAAGAATTTCCGTGCAATGGAAAAAATGTGTGATTGTTCAAAGGTGTTAAAAGTTTAAGTTGCTAGTGTGGAAATCTTTATAAATATGAACCTTTTCTTACAAAATAAGGTGCAGATGGACAACCCAATCCACTTGAACAGCACGCTGTGCTTCCAGGACGCCTTTTGTTTCAAATGCGTGATACCTGTCTTTATACTGAAACTGGCCTCACTGAACACATCCCACGGCAGATACCGGACCATTTCTTAGAGAGCCATGTGGCTCCTCAGCAATATAAAGTTGGTATATATATAGCACACCGACATTTTGAAAGATTTCTCATCGAACCAGGACTTCTGTTTCCGCCACATGTTCATGATCATGACACTCATACTCCATGGAACGCTCATGTAAATGTAGGAGATGGCTACATTTATTCAGCTCACGAGTTTGAACCGTACCAATTATTTGACCATCATCATCCAACCGACAATTCCCCAGAAGGAAATTATCCAGAAAGTGATCACATGTACATAGCAATGGCAATCGGATTTCCCAGGTTTTATAGGTCACCTTTAAAACGCCATATGATCGGAGGGGAAGATCATTCACATTCTGGAACAGCCCACGTGCTTAACATGCTACGAGGAGTACCTTAGACATATCAAGAGCAATATCCTACGACCTAGAGTGTAGAAATTTATTACCCAATATATATTCCAAGGATATCTCAAGATATCCTCAAAATATCTCATTAGTGTCTCTAATTTTTATGCCAAGGATGTCCTATAAATCAGGGTGTCTAACAATAATTCCAGGACTTTTCAAGGTTTTCCAGGACAAAAAAGTACATTTCTACAGGTTCTTTTTTACAGTAAAAAAAATACTTTCCACGAAACATGGTAGAAATTGTAGGTCTAGTGAAACTGAAAAAGTGCCATATGCGACATTTCTCATACGCCCCTAAAATCTGATTTTATAGAAAGAAAAAAGTTCTTTTTTGGGCATTGTTCATTTTATCAAGGTGAAATATAACAACGCTACGATAGAAAATATTCAAAGTTTCCCTTTTCTTCAGCTTTAAAAACAATTTAATGAAACTTCCAAAATTCAATATTTTTTTGCTGTTTATAATATCAAAGCGAGTTCAGCACCGTGTGTAATGAGATTTCTTTTCTAGAATTGATTGAAATTTGACTGATTTATCGAATTTTAAGCTAATTTAGGTTTATTTTCAATAAAATGATAAAATTGTCAACAAATAAGTTGATTTTTTAACCAAATTGTTGAGTTTTCTACCTAAAAAGATGAATTTTCAACTAAATATTCGAATTTTGTACCGAAAAGATTAAACATCAACTAAAAACAGTTTCATTTTCAACGAAATAATGGAATTTTTTAGAAGACAGTTCAATTCTTAACAAAAAAGGTGAATTTTAAATCCAAAAGGACGAATTTTCTGTCGAAATAGACGAATTTTCAACAAAACAGTTGAATTTTCATGATTTTTTAACAAAATACTTGAAATTATAAAAATGAATTTCCAACCAGATAGTCTTATTTTGGAACAAAAAAATATTGAACTTTAACCAAAAACTTTAACCGAATATTCAACAAAATAGTTAGATTTTCAACCAAAGAGTTGAATTAAAAAAAAATCAACAAAATAGTTAAATTCGTAACCAAATAGTTCAACTTTTAACCTACAAAAATGAATTCTTAACCAAAACGACGATTTTTCAACAAAGAAAATTAATTTTCTACCAAAAAAGACAAATTTTCAACAAAAAAGACCAATTTGCAAACAAATAATTTAATTTTCGACAAAAAATGATTAATTTTCAGTAAAAAAATGTCGACTAAATAGCTGAATTTTGAACCAGAGATGAATTTTCAACTAAAATAATGAATCTGCAATTCTGCAACCAAAGAATGAATGTTTAATAAAGCAGGTCAACTTTTAACAAACAAAGGAAAAACAACAAATTTTCAACAAAACTGTTGTATTTTTAACCCGAAATTAATAATTTTCTATCAAAGAGACAAATGTTTTAATCAAAAAGACGAATTTTCAACAAATAAGGATTTTTCAGCCAGGACAGGAAAAAATGTCAAAGAAATTGTTGAACATTCAAGTCAAAAGACAGCATTTCCAACCCGAAAATACAAATTTTCAACAAAAAAGTTTATTTATAACTAACAAATTGCAGTTTTAATCAAAAGAGAGAAAATTTCCACCAACAGGATTAGTTTCCTACCAATAAAAGACCAATTTGTAACTTACAAAGATTAAATTTCAGCAAAAAAATGGGAAAGTTATATTTGTAGGTTAAAAAATAAATTTTAAATGAAAAAAAGAATTTTCAGCAAAATATTTAAATTTTCAATCAAAGAGATCAACCCTCAAACAAACAAAATTTTTAATAAAGAGGTTCAAGTTTTACCCAAGTAATTGAATTTTCAATTTCAAAAATATCAATTTTCAGCCAAAAATGAAATAGTTACGTTTTAGTTCAAAAAAATTATTTTTCAACCAAAAAATATGAATTCTCAACAAATAATGTGATAGTAGATATTTCAAATAAAAAGTATGACTTTTTAATGAAAATTGTTGAATTTGCAACCAAATAATAAAATTTTTCACTGAAATTAATCGTCAGGATGAAACAACTGTAAGAAATTAAATAAAAATACAAGGCAAATAAATTACTAACTAAAATAATTACTAGTCCCAAACTTCATTTTCAAAATTCTCTAACTTTAGCACGACCAATTTTTTATTTGTTCTAACCATTAATATTCAAATATAATTTGGATTGTAGCTTTGTGATTTTCACCGTGATAAAATAAACAGTCTCTTGCTAAAAAGGTGATATTTTTTCGTTCAGCAGAGAAGAAGTTTAAAAAACTATTTTTTCTTTAAAAGAACAAAAATTCCGGAACCATGAGCAAAATTCAAGAACTTTTCCAGGTTTTCAAGGATTTCCAGGACACTAGACACCCTGTATAAATGTAGATATATATTGATCTACACATCATGTATTTTCAATCAAGTAAATAAATACTCTCATTGTTTATCAATATCGCAATATTTTTTTTCTGAAGGGACTGACGCTTTGTACCCGACTAAAGTATTTTCAAAACACGAAATTTTCTATATTATGTTGAACTCTATTATATGTTAAATATATTTTATATAAATTCATGTACCTAGGTTCAGGATTACTTGTTTAGAGACTGCAAAAAAGTGCAAATTTTATTATTTATTATTTCACTTATTATGTTGCGTCAATAATCGGCAGACGGACTACACTAAATTTACATAAATCTAACATACGTTTTTCAAAATTTGTCTATTTTGTTGAAAATTCGTTGTTTTTTTTAGTAGATTTTCTACTACAAAAAAAATTTCAACAAAATTGTTAAATTTCCAACTAAAAAAAGCGGAATTTTCCATAGAATAGTTGAATTTTCAGCCAGAGAGATGAATTTTCAACTAAAGTAATGAATCATCAACCAAAAAAATTACTTTCGAACAAAGTAGTATAACTCTGAACCAAAAAAATATGAATTTTCAACGAAACATTGAATAGTTGATATTCCAACAAAAAAATATGTTAATATTAAATAAACCAGCTGTGAATTCGATCTCGAATTTTTCCATTTTGTTTGTGTTTATAATTATATGGTGCTCATTTCACGAGCACTTTGTTTCCCGTTAGCAAATTTATTTGCTTCCACATAGAGGAAGCATTAGTGATTTTTTCAATAATAGAGAAACTAAAGTTTTCATTTTGATCAACTTGAAAACAGTTGATCTAACGATATCTCTGATAAGGCTTCGAATTTTTATTCTACTTCACAATCATTTAATGTCAGCTAAAATAATGTACAGAAGTGTAAATTGTTTCAGCCTTCAGGATTTAATTATAAAATGTTCATTGTCAAGTATCTTCCATTCCTTTTGAAAATTCTTGAATACAGAAATGACGCTTTTAATTCTGCTTCCATTCCGTAGATTTGATAACTGTTTGTTAAAGATAAGTCTTTATTAAACGGAATGCGTTATCTCCTACTATGTACCTCGAAAAAAATACTTTCCATTCAATGAATTCATCGGTCATATTCTGTTGACCAGTGTAATCAACAATAGTAAAGTAAGTTTAGAAGTAACAACTCATTGTTTATTAGTTAAAATAAATATAGTGGAATGAAAAAGATTTTTGATCTCAGATGCGAGAGTTTTCCTTGTCCGAATTCATGAAATTCAATGAATTCCTTGAATTCCTTGAATTCCATGAAATCGGTGAATTCCATGAATTCAATGGATTTGTTGAATTCATGGAATTCATTGAATTTCATGAATTCGGCGAATTCCATGAATTCAATGACTTTGTTGAATTCAATGAATTGGTTGAATTTGTTAAGTTCAATGAATTTATTGAATTCAAAGAATTTGTTGAATTCAATAAATTTGTTGAATTCATTAAATTTCATGAAATCGTTGAATTCCATGAATTCGTTGAATTCCAAGAATTTTTTTATTCTCATGAATTCCGCGAATTCAATGAATTCTTTGAATACGCTGAATTTCATGAATTCCGTGAATTCATTAAATTCGTTTAATTCCATGAATTCCGTGAATTCATAGAATTCGTTTAATTCCATGAATTCCATGAATTCACTGAATTCGTTTAATTCCATGAATTCCGTGAATTCACTGAATTCGTTGAATTCATTGAATTCAATGAATTCAATGAATTCGTTGAATTCCATGAATTCGTTGTATTTCATAAATTCCTTGAATTCAATAAATTTCGTGAATTCACTGAATTCTGTGAATTAGCTGAATTCTGTGAATTCGCTGAATTCCATGAATTTCGCAAATTCACTGAATTCGTTAAATACCACCAATGCGTTGAATTCGATGAATTCAATAATTCCTTGAATTCCGTGAATTCCGTGGATTCCATGAATTTCGTGAATTTTACGAATTTTTTAAATTCAATGGATTTGTTGAATTCGTGGAATTCATAGAATTCATTGAATTTCATGAATTTCGGCGAATTCCATGAATTCAATGACTTTGTTGAATTCAATGAATTGGTTGAATTCTTTAAATTCCATGAATTTATTGAATTCAATGAATTTGTTGAATTTAATGAATTTGTTGAATTCATTAAATTTCATGAAATCGTTGAATTCCATGAATTCGTTGAATTCCATGAATTCGTTGAATTCCAAGATTTTTTTTATTCTCATGAATTCCGCGAATTCAATGAATTCTTTGAATACGCTGAATTTCATGAATTCCGTGAATGGCCAACGGCCATGCCACGCTGAAAAAACCAGTTCTCGTCAGATCACTGAAGTTAAGCAGCGTTGGGCGCGGTTAGTACTTGGATGGGTGACCATTCGAGCATACTGTGTGCTGTTGGCATATTATGGGTGTGGTGAGCCCAAACTTGTAGTTATTTATAACTACAAGAAAACTATCCACCTAGAAACACTACCCGAATCGGGTAGTGTCACGCCTACCCTGAAAGGGAAATGGCTTAATGGTATACATACATACATTAAATTCGTTTAATTAGATGAACTCCGTGAATTCATAGAATTCGTTTAATTCCATGAATTCCGTGAATTCACTGAATTCGTTTAATTCAATGAATTCCGTGAATTCACTGAATTCCGTGAATTCACTGAATTCGTTGAATTTAATGAATTCGTTGAATTCAATGAATTCGTTGAATTCAATGAATTCGTTGAATGCCATGAATTCGTTGTATTTCATAAATTCCTTGAATTCATTAAATTTCGTGAATTCACTGAATTCTGTGAATTAGCTGAATTCTGTGAATTCGCTGAATTCCATGAATTTCCCGAATTCACTGAATTCGTTAAGTACCACCAATGCGTTGAATTCGATGAATTCAATAATTCCTTCAATTCCGTGAATTCCGTGTATTCCTTGAATTTTGTGCGTTCCTTGAATTCCCAGAATTTCGCTAATTTCTTGAAATTCATCAATACGGTGAATTCGCTGAATTGCATGAATGTGAATTCCGTGGATTCCATGAATTTCGTGAATTTTATGAATTCCATGAATTCGTTAAATTTCATGAATTGGTTGTATTCAAGGAACTCATTGAATTTCATGAATTCGTTGTATTCCATAAATTTCTTGAATTCGCTGAATTCCATGAATTCCGTGAATTCCGTGAATTCAATAAATTCGTTGAATTTTATTTATTCGTTGAATTCCATGAATTCAATGAAAAAGTAAAATAATTACGTAAAATTCAAAGTTATTACTTATAGGTTTTTTTGCGGGAACCCAGAAAAGTAGCTCAAAGTCATTCACTCTAAAAATTAATGATTGCTTTTTAGGCTTTGATAGATTCTGAACAATATAGTGCAACATGGAATAACTTGTGACATATTATCGCATTCAAATATTATATTAAGTTCTATGTGTGACGGTCTAAATAAAAAGTCACTTTAATTGAGATAATCCTGACGTAGATTCGTAGATCTGGTCAGTTAGTTTATTATAATGATACACTAGTTGACGCCGTAGCAGTCAGACAAGGAATGATGCTTTTGGGACCGAGGCTCTGCCGGATCGGTCCCACGATGAAAGAGTACATTCAACTGCCCTTCTCAGTTTGAAGGGAGGGAGTGATATCTATCATCCCCTGAAATATTTTTAAATCTCTTCAAATCCTTAAAATCCCACGAAAACTCTTGATTCTTGGAAAATTCTTTGAAATTTATAGAAATAATATCAAATGTTTATAAACTTTTAATATGTATAGATAGATAAACGTATATTCTTCAGCCTGCTGGCCTTAAAAAATTGACTTGCTTACACTTCCATTTTTTTAAAAAGAATTTTCTTAAAACTAACCCTTAGAACTAACATCCTTCCACACCTTATCTCTAACGCCGCTCGCTCTTATCGTCTTGCCTTCCTCGCTTCGCCTCGCCTCGCCTCGCACACATGTCCCTACTTTCTCGCTTTGCCTCGCATTACCAAACTCTGCCTCCGCGGCTTACACCTAATACTTATCTACTATTTACAATATTTACATTTACTTATATTTACTTCCTCCTCTATTTACAATCTTTCCTTCTCCATTCCTCTTCCTCCTTCCTTCTCTTCTTCTCCATCTTAGCCAAGACTCCCTTCACCCATGATACTGCCCTTTTGTCCCCCCTTTCATGCATCAATACCTCTATGGTTATCCCACTCCTTTCCACCTCTACGCACTCCTCCAACCAGTGCACCACTCTTGCCTCCCCTTTCCCACATAGTTCACACATCCTCTTTTCCCTAGCGAGTCATAACCTATTAAAACCCTCCATGCACGCACATCTCATCCTCGCTATAAGCTCCTGACTTCCTTTCTCTCCTTTCTCGCACAAATATTGCCCTCTCGCCCTTGGCATAATCCACACATAGTTCCCATTAAACCTTGTCTCTCTTATTCTCTCTTCCCCAGCTGTCTTCTCGCTCTCCATGCCGTTTTTCTTAACCAACTCATATACCTTCCTTCCTTCCTCATGCATCCTTCTCACTTCATCCATCTGCAGTCTATTCGTTCTAAAATAGCTTTCTCTTTCAACCTCCATCTTCCCACCCCCTCTCCTGTTCTCCTTCTGCCACCAACACTCCCTAACCAGCTTACTTCCCCCCTCTTCCAAAAATTTCTCCTCATATTTACACGCCCGACTCCCCGCTAGAATCCCTACACTCTTTCTCCCCGTTTTCCCTGCTGACAATATAATTAGGCGTGTTCCTTGCCAGCCGCAGTGTCCACTGTACATACCTCTCCTGTGTACTATTTACCTCTTCGCTTTCCTTACACCCCTACACCTCTACTCCATACAATAGCACACTCATCACTAGTGAGTCAGACAATTTCATTCTCCTTCCAAAATCATCTGCGAATAACTTCTTTCCCAACCCCCACATCTGCCTCATCACCACATTTGCCCTCTTCACTCTCTCTTCTATGTGACCATCCACTCCGCCATTCCTCCGAAACAAGAAGCCCAGGTACACAAACTCTTTCACCTCCTGCACCGTCTTTCCCTTCCACTTCCACTCCCCTGCCTTATTCCTTCCCCCTGCTTTTCTGAACACTATAACCTTGGAATTTTCCGCATTCAGTTCTAACCTGTTCTTATCCAGGTATCTTCTCAACCTCTTCATCATTTCCTTTAACGCCTCCTCGCTTTTTGCCAACAACACTATGTCATCTGCATACGCTAGTGACCTAATTCTAACCCCTCCTATCCTGACTCCTCCTACCACTCCGGCCTCCAGCTTACTTTCCATATCCGCAATTGAAATCGCAAAAAGCGTTGGGCTAAGCGGAAACCCTTGTCTTAACCCCCTATCCATCCAGAATCCCTCCGAAATCCCCTGCCCTCCTCTTACCTTATCATTGGTCTCTCCATATATCTCCTTCTCGATCAGGCCTCTTTCCACTCCCCTATTCTCCATCGCCTCCCACAACCTCCCCCTATCTACCGACGGTAAACGCGCCTTTTAGATCCACAAAAAACGCGTACACTCTCGACCCCTTCTTCGCTAATTCTCTATCCACCACGTGCTCCAGAATGTAGATATTGTCGATAGTACTCCTACCTGCCCTAAAGCCCGCCTGCGTCTCCGGCAATATTCCTTTCCCCTCGACAATCTTCCGCAGCCTCTCCGCCACCACTATCGCGTATAATTTATACGCCGTATTCATTAGCGGAATCCCTCTATAATTTTCCTGCCTATCCTTATCTCCTTTTTTGTACAGAGGCACTATTAACCCTTCTCTCCACCCTCGTGGGAATCCCTCCCCCTCCATACTTTCTTCACTACCTCCTCCAGCCTCTCCCTAACCTCTTGTCCACTAAACAGCCATGCTTCGTTTTCTACCCCATCCAACCCTGCTGATTTTGACCTTCTTAACTTCCTTATCTGTTTCTCTATCTCCTCGTCATTCAAATCCTCCATCTCTGTCTCCCCCGTTCTTCTACTCCCATCATCTCTCTTCCTTAAATCCGAGCCCTGAAATGATTGTTTGAAAAACTCCCTCCACTCCTCACTCCCTATCTTCTTGCTTATCCCTACTCTACGCTTCCTCAGTCTATTTATTATCTTCCAGACGTCCCCCTCTGTCTTAACATTTTCTAACTCCTCCTTCAGCTCTTTCTCCTTTTCTTGTTCTTTCTTCTTACACATCAATCTAAACCCCTCCCTCATTTCTACGTACTCGTCCCTTTTCGCAGTACCCTCTTTCCACTTCTTATACTTCCTCTTCACCTTCCTTTTCATCTTTTTACATTCCCTATCCCACCACGGCTTCACCATTCCTTTCTTCTTCTTTCTAAATACCTTATTTTGCACACACCCTTTCACCTTCTCTTTCAGATCCTCCTATATCTCTTCCACCGACTCCCCTTCAAAGCGTACCTTTCCTAACTGCTCCTGATACTTCTCGATCGCCTCCCTCGTCCAGGTCACCCTCTCCCCTATCGAGACTTCTTCCCCACCTTGCCTTCCGCCACCCTCCCCTCTTATCCACAGTCTTAATGGCTGATGGTCTGATTCCACCCTCCCCTCTACTGCGAATTTGTCCGTCTCCTCCCATCTTTGCATAGTCATGACCACATAGTCTATCACCGATAACCCCACCTTACTTACATATGTGTATTCTCCCTCTTCGTCCCCAGTTGCTATACCATTCGCCACCGCCCAGCCTCTATCCTCCATCTAGTCCCTTAGAAACTCCCCCTCTTTATTTATTGTCTTATTCTTCGATTAACTTTCGAAGCTCTCCCCTTCCCTGTAAAGTCACCCATCCCTCCCCATCCTCGCATTAAAGTCCCCACCCAGTACCACCATACCCTCCTCTCTTTCGCCTAGCAAGTGTTCCACCCTTTCTTTAATTCTTTCCATCCCATCCTTATTGTACACTGTCACAAACTTACACGTTACCCCTCCTATCCTTACTTCCCTCATTTGCACTCCCTCCCCCTCTTCCTCTCCATGAAATTTTTCCTCTAATCCATCTCTAACCCCCGTCATAATTCCTCCACTAGCCCTTCCTTTCTTCTTCACTCTGACCACCCCCTGGAGTCTCCACATGTACCCCCTTGGCAGAACTTTTAATATGTATTAAAATCCCATAAAAATTCTTTGAAATTCTGTGAATTCGCTTGGAATCATTAAAAATACACTCAAACTAATTAATTAATTAGTAATTATGTATTTGTTTAAGCAATTGTAATATGAAGAAGAATAACAATTAAATTTAAATTTTCGTATATCACGCCTGGAGAAGTAGATCTGATTGCTATTCTCAGTAACAAAATATCTTAAATGATTAACATCAGAAGATTGTAATTAAATACAAAAAATTATAATTATGAAATAACAGCGTACTTTTCTATCTCGCAAATAATTATTATTACGCTGACTGTAATTATTATGAATAGAAACAGGACGCTTCATGTTGATCTGCGAAATACCTTTTTTTCACGTAATTCAAACCGAATAATTCCGACTTTCTGATTTTGGCCCATATACCCCATTCTCATTCATACAGTTTATGCATATAACTACGGGACAGGAACACCACAAAACCTAAGTGAAAATTTGGTTGCAGGTAATTTTAAGAATTTACAAAACAAAATTGACAGATCTTTGAAATTATCACTTCCGCCTTAAAAATTACAAGCCCAATACATTCCATATCTCTCATCATGATTACAACTGCCGTAAAACAGATCTATACACTCCTTTGTTTTGCACCATTATATATACATAGTTGCGGTCTGGAAAGTCGCCTGATTCATTTTCTGTTGCACTTCTATGGTTATGTTGATTTACAGGGTACTCTTCAAAATTGTCTGCTGAATAAATTTGGTAAGATCTGTTACGCCTATTTCCTATCTTCATCCAACAGTGTCTTGGAGTATGAAGATCAGCAAAGTGAGGTTGAGCTGGCAAATCCTCCCGGAGATAATAAGAATAATGAACGCCCTGTCTTGTCCGTATAAAATAGAAATAGCGATTAAACACTTCATGCGGCGTTAGGAAAGGGGTTACATATGTACTACTCCTGATGTCGATAACCCCACTATAAGTTGAGTCGTCCCACATTCTTACGCGAATAGTGTCCATATCCAGCCTAGGATATCCTCTTATACCACCTGCACCTAATTTTTGAAGAAAAAATTAACATTAATTCATGAAGATTTTGTACAGTATTCACTTGAACTTTTTAAATTTTGAACAATCAAAGGTAAATAAAGAATGTACTATTGTTCAGGAAACGAAAACTGTCTTTTTCAAAGTAGGGGAGATCTGTGAGGGATTGTACAGATTATTTTTTTCATTATAGTACTAGTTTTAGGTTTGTTCCTATACTCCCCTTCGAATGACCGAAGTCGGGTGGGACTGACGTTATAACTGAACTCGCCACCTTGCGACGAATTGGCTAATTATTTTTGACATGATTTTCAATCACAAAATAAATTTCTCGAATCAAGTTGGTAATTGGGTGTATATTTTAAGCAATGAATGATACAAACAATAAAGTAGACTCGGATTGGATTGGAAAGACAATTATGAGAAAAAATGCATGTAAGGAAGCCAGATATTTTATGTGTACCTGAAAGAAAGGAAAAGCGACGCGACAGAAGAGTGATAGAAATGGAGAGTTAAAAAAGGCACTCGAACTATGGTCAGGAGTAGTGATTCATATGACAGCCAAGAAGTTGATCTGATTATGAATGAGACAGCAAAACAGCATGGCAAGGAATATGAATATATGTATCTTCCAGATTGCTCCGGGTTAGAATAAAAGTCAAAATAAGATTATTTATTATAGCAGCAGAAGGTCTGATTTAAAAAGTGATTTTATGGAAGAAATACAAAAATCCAGATCAGATACACATTTCGCACGAAAAACAATATTTTGATGTGACACTGAATGCTTTTTCAATATTCTTTTAGTCATGCAAATATTGACGTTACCTCATGTAAGAAGTAATTGAAATTCAGCAATTTGAAACTTTTTTTTTAATACCATAAAGAATACCAAATAATATTAACAATAATACAATATAAAAATTTCAAGAAACTTTTTATTTGTTAAAAGTTTTCAAACACTTAAATTCGAGCTGAAATTAGATCCTGAGAACTGAGAATAAGAAAATAAGGATTATTAGTTTGCTTTTTAAATTTATATGAATATAATTTTCAAGAGATTCTTTTTGAAAAAGTAAAAAACATTTTTGAATATATAACATGTGTCAAAAAAGAATCTAGAAGATTTTAAAGATATTTTATTCAATTTCATAGGATTTTACAAAATATAAGGAAAAATTCGAGTCTTTTTAAAATATGTTCAGGACCTTTAGAAATTTGAAAGTTATCAAGAAATATTTGATCAATTTTCGGAAATGTTCCCAAGTTTTTTTCGTCAAAATTTTGAAAAATCATTCAAAATGTATAATAACGGCCTTATAATGTTCTAAATTTTTCCAGGAATTTTAAGAAAATTGGTTTATTCTCTTGAAACCTTTTGGAATTCCTCCAAAGCTTTCAAAGTTTTTTTTCGGTTGAAATCTTTAAAAATCCACATTTCTAAAAATATTGTGAAGTTTACAATTCTTGTTGAATCTCGTCAATTCTTCTAAACATTTCTTGAATTTACTTGATTTTTCAATCTTTTTGTTAATCTCTTTAGATCTTCTAAAACTTCTGATCTTGAAAAATTATCCAAATTTTTCCTGCTTTTTTTTAATTCTGCACAATTAAAAAAATGGTCTCAAAATCTTTCAGATTCTTCTTTGACAATTTCATAAATCTTTTCAAATGTTTTGAAATCTCTTTGAATAATCTCGTAAAATTAATTTTTCGAAATAAAGAATCAAGTTTAAATTATTTTTAAATCGTTTTAAAACTTCTGAATATGTTTTAAACTTACTCAATTTTTTTTTAAATTACGTAACATGGCGAAATTGCAAAATTTTGATTAGGATCTTTTACAATCTTTTTAAAAATTTTAGCAAATAATTAAAAATTTTGTGTAATCTTCAATTTTCTCTTAGAATTCATTACAAAACAATCATTTGAAACTTTCCCATGCATCTTAAGAACATTTATTTCATTCTCTTGACACCCTGCAAAATGCAGTTTACCTAAAGCTTTTTCAAATCCTGAAAAATTGAAAAAATTGTCTGAAAGTCTTCCATATTCTTTTTCCACACATTTTGAAATCTTCAAAACTTAAAATTATTCTCTTAAAATAAAACATAAACCATATAAAAATTTCCCAGAAATCTTAAATAAAATTTAATCTCCTCAAATCTTTCATAATTATTGAAAAGCTGCTAATTTTGTTCAAATTCTTCAAAATAAGTTTTTGCCCGTAATTTAATTTTTCTTATCTCTTCAAAAAGGTGAGAAAGTTGACAAATTATAGTGTGCTAGCGAAATGTTGAGAACAGAATTATTTCCCATTATTAAACA
>CAKNYM010051040.1:29470-71999 GCA_932195095.1 Andricus curvator
CATGTGTCATGTCATGTGTCATGCTATGTGTCATGCTATGTGTCATGTCATGTGTCATGTCATGCGTCATGGCATGTGTCATGTCATGCCGTGACTGATACATGACATGAGACTTGACATGTCATAACATGACACATGACAGGACATGACATGACACTGACAGGACATGACATGACACATGACATGCCATGACAAGACACATGACCTGACATGACAGGACACATGACATGACATGATATGACACATGACATGACATGAAATTGCACATGACATATGCCATATGACATGCTATGACATGTCATTAAAAACTGTGTGAAACTTGACTTTGTTTTATAAAATTATTCTCTTGTTTGCAAAATTTAACTATTTTATTGAAAATTTGTTTTTTTGTTGTTGGTGTTGAACATTTATTTTTGAACTTAGCAATTAAGTATTTCATTTAAAATTCGTCTTTTTTTTTTTTAATTCAACTGTTTTTGCTTCCTCATAGAGTAAGCTTTGTAATGGTAACATTTTATGAACTTTTTAAATTTATTTAATTAAACCTTCCTCGAATGGTATGGTAATTTATCTATTTTTAAAATCGATTTTTATAGTAAAAATTTTCTCATTCTCATAATTTGTAGTTGCTGCGAGAATAGAAAAGTTGTGTTGATTCGAGACGAATTTATTGACCAATAAAATCGATAATTTTTTTTAAGAGCGAGAAAGCTATGCTTGTGCATAATATTTGAAAACACGGTTTTTCATGGTGAAACTTTTTTCACTGACATAATTCAAACTTGATGAAAAACGGAAAAGATTCTTTGATTCGAGGCAAATCGATTGACCTATAATAATAATACACTTTATTGAAGAGTGAGGAAGTTATGCTCATTTATAATATTTGAAACATCTGTTTCAAATAGAAAAACTTTTTTCATCGAGATAATTCAAAGTGAATAATTCATGAATAGAAAAGACTTTTTGAACATCAATTTTCAAATGAAATAATTTTGACAATTTTTGTAAAAAAATCATAAAGCTGGGAAAGGGATAGGGTGCGACAGAACATTTCCCTTCCATTTTCTAGCTCGAAAAATTACCATTTGAAATACAAAATTTGATTTTCCTGATTTGTCATTATATTTTAATATTTGTTTGTATTATTTTGAAATGTTGTATTTTTTGTAAATTTCTGTTTTCAAGCTGATCAAAATGAAAACCTCAGTTTGTCTATTATTCAAAAAATCACTAATGCTTCCTTTATTAGGAAGCAAATTAATTTGCTAACGGAAAGCAAAGTGCTCCTGAAATGAGCACCATATCATTATAAATACTAATCAACTATTCTATTGAAAATTTGCCTTTTTTTAGTTGAAAATTTAACAATTTTGTTGAAAATTAGTTTTTTTTAATCGATTCTCTATTACAAACAAAAATTTCAACAAAATTGTTAAATTTTCAACTGAAAAGAGCGAAATTTTCCATAGACTAGTTGAATTTTCAGCCATAAAGATGAATTTTCAACTAAAGCAATGAATCTTCAACCAAAAAAATTACATTCGAACAAAGTAGTATAACTCTGAACCAAAAATATGAATTTTCACCAAATTTTAAATAGTTGATATTCCAACAAAAAAATATTTCAATATTAAATAAACTAGCTGTGAATTCGATCTCGAATTTTTCCACTTTGTGTGTATTTATAATTATATGGTGCTCATTTCACGAGCACTTGGCTTCCCGTTAGAAAATATATTTGCTTCCTCATAGAAGAAGCATTAGTGATTTTTTCAATAATAGAAAAACTAATGTTTTCATTTTGATCAACTTGAAACAGTTGATCTAACGGTATCTCTGATAAGGCTTCGAATTTTTATTCTACTTCACAATCATTTAATGTCAGCTGAAATAATGTACAGAAATGCTATGATTAATAATTACCCCTTTTTCAAACTAAATCAAAAATAAAAAAAAAACCTATAATGTAAATTGTTCCGTAGATTTGATAACTGTTTGTTAAAGATAAGCGTTTATTAGAAGACATGCGTTATTTCCTACTATGTACCACGAAAAAAATACTTTCCATTCAATGAATTCATCGGGCATATTCTGTGGACCAGTGTAATCAACCATAGTAAAGAAAGCTCAAAAGTAACAACTCATTGTTTATTAGTTAAAATTAATATAGTGGAATGAGAAAGCTTGTTGATCTCAGATGCGAGAGTTTTCCTTGTCCGAATCCATGGAATTCAACGAATTCATGAAATTCAATGAATTTCTTGAATTCCATGAATTCGGTGAATTTCATGAATTCAATGAATTTGTTGAATTCAATGAATTAATTGAATTCAATGAATTTGTTGAATTCATGGAATTCAACGAATTCACTGAATTTCATGAATTTCGGCGAATTCCTTTAATTCAATGAATTTGTTAAATTCGACGAAATTGTTAAATTCGATGAATTTATTCAATTCAATGAATTTGTGGAATTCAATCAATTGGTTGAATTCGTTAAATTCCCCAAATTTAATAAATTTGTTAAATTCAATGAATTTGTTGAATTTAATGAATTTGTTGAATTTAATGAATTTGTTGAATTCGTTAAATTTCATGAACTCGTTGAATTCCATGAATTCGTTGAATTCCACGAATTTGTTTATTCTCATGAATTCCGCGAATTCACTGAATTCTTTGAATAAACTGAATTCTTTGAATAAACTGAATTTCATGAATTCCGTGAATTCATTGAATTCGTTTGATTCCATGAATTCCGTGAATTCACTGAATTCGTTGAATCCACCTAGAAACACTACCCGAATCGGGTAGTGTCACGCCTACCCTGAAAGGGAAATGGCTTAATGGTATACATACATACATACATACATACATACATACATACATACATACATACATACATTCATACATACATGCATACATACATACATGCATACAGACATACATACATACATACATATGAATTCGTTGAATTTCATGAATTCGTTCTATTCCATTAATTCATTGAATTTCGTGAATTTACTGAATTCTGCGAATTCACTGAATTCTGTGAATTCACTGAATTCTGTGAATTCGCTGAATTCCATGAATTTCGTGAATTCCATGAATTCACTCAATTTGTTAAATTCCATCAATACGTTGAATTCAATTAATTCCTTCAATTCCGTGTATTCCTTGAATTTTGTGCGTTCCTTGAATTCCCAGAATTTCGTAAATTCCTTGAATTTCATTAATTCGGTGAATTCGCTGAATTTCATGAATGTGAATGCCGTGGATTCCATGAATTTCGTGAATTTTATGAATTCGTTAAATTTCATGAATTAGTTGTATTCAATGAACTCATTGAATTTCATGAATTCGTTGTATTCCATATTATTATTATTATTATACCATTAAGCCATTTCCCTTTCGGGGTAGGCGTGACTTGCTAGGTTGGAGAATAGTAGTGTGTATATGGCTATATAGGTATAGAGTAGATAGGTATAAGTTGAATAGGTATATAGGTGTAAGGTATGCAGGTATATAGGTATAAGGTAAATAGGTATATAGGTGTTAGGTATAAATATTTTAGATTGATCTGGAATTCTCGTGTTATTTATTTAAATGACACGTTTATTCCGCAACACTGCTTCGACCCAGGTTGCTGATCAATCTCTCTAGCGATCATCCCAAGTGAAGAGCCTCACAAAATTGTTATGTATGGTTCCCCACTTGGGCCCATTAGTATCCAAGGTCATTATTTCAGGCGTCATTCATTCTATTGTCACTCTGTTTACAAACTATTTGTCGCCACACTTTTCTGTCCTGGCATACTACTCTAGCTTCCTTCACGTTTATGCATTTTTTCATGAAAGCTCTTGTGTTTCTATGGCTTCTCATGTCTCTACGGATCAATGTCTCATTTACAGATTCTAACCATTCTTTCGGCGGTCTACCTCTGGGCATTCTACCATTTATTTTACCTTTATACACTTGTTTGGTCAGTCGTTCATCTTTCATTCTTTCAAGATGTCCGAACCATCTTAACTGATTTCTTCCCCATATGTCAACTAGTGTCTCTCCTGTCCCACATTCTTTGAGGATAGTCTCGTTTCGGACTTTGTCCAACAGTGTTTTCCCGCATATTATGCGCAGAGGTTTCATGCCGATCGCGTTAATTTTACTCCTGTCCTTTTCTTGACAGGCCCATGTCTCGCTACCGTATAGTACAGTCGGTACGAATATAGAATTATGTATGGCCATTTTAGCTTTTTTTGATATGTTTTTATTTGTGAGGATGGACCCTACTCTACCGATAACCTGTCTACCCTTATTTATGCGCCTATCTAATTCCCCATATATTTTTCCGTCGCTAGTGAATAGACTACCTAGATATACGTACTGGTCAACTTGTTCTAATCTCTCATCATTTATGACAATGTTGCATATTGTTTTCTCACTTTTTCTCTCAAACACCATGATTTTTGTTTTATCCACCTTAATTTTGAGTCCCATGTCCTTCATGCTTGTATTAAGTTTATTCAACATTCTTTGCAAGTCCTCGACTGATTCTGCCGTAACAATCTTATCATCTGCAAAAGCTAACCCACGTACCTTGACTGTTTGGAGATCTACACCTTCTTCGTCGAAGAGGGCAGTTCTTAGACACTTATCCATGAATATGATAAATAGCCACGAGGACATAACGCATCCTTGTTTCACGCCTTGCATAATATCGAACCATTCACTCAGTTTCCCATTTACCCTTACACTCGCTTTACTACCTGTATATATTGTTTTTATTGCTTGTAGGAGCCCTCCATTTACTCCGTACTCTTTGAGGACTTCCCAAAGTTTACTTCTATTTACCTTGTCAAAAGCTTTTTCTAGGTCAATAAATGCATAAATTCCTTGAATTCGCTGAATGCCTTGAATTCGCTGAATTCCGTGAATTCAATGAGAACGTAAAATAATTCCGTAAAATTCAAAGTTATCACTTATAGGGTTTTTGCAGGAACCCATAAAAGTAGCTCAAAGACATTCACTCTAAAAATTAATGATTGCTTTTTAGGCTCTGATAGATTCTGAAAAATATAGTGCAACATGGAATAATTTGTAACATATTATCGCGTTCAAATATTATATTAAGTTCTATGAACTCCCCTGAAATATTTTTAAATCTCTTCAAATCCTTAACATCCCACGAAAACTCTTGATTCTTGGAAAATTCTTCGAAATTTATAAAAATATTATCAAATGTTTATGAAATTTTAATATGTATTCAAATCCCATAAAAAATTCTTTCACATTCTGTGAAGTCCCTTGGAATCATTAAAAATACACTAAAACCCTTGAAAGTCCTGTGAAATCGTTTAAAATCCTCATAAGGTTTGGGAAATTCTTTGCAATTCCATTACGTTATTTTAACTTTCTTTAAATCCCTTAAAATCTTTGAAATAATAATAAATCTCAGTCCGCTTCTGTGAATATTTTATACAAATTAGAAGAGTGAGAAGATCAACAAGATAACAACTTTATTCCGGTGATTATGTATTTGTTTAAGCAATTGTAATATAAAGAAGAATAACAATTTTTAAATTTTCATATTTCACGCCTGGAGAAGTAGATCTGATTTTTATTCTGAATATCAAAATATCTTGAATGATTAACATCAGAAGATTGTAATTAAATACAAAAAATTATAATGATGAAATAACAGCGTACTTCTCAATCTCGCAAATAATTATTTTTACACTTACTGTAATGAATATGAATACGAAATACCTTTTTTCACTTAATTTAAAATTGAATAATTCCGACTTTCTGATTTTGGCCCTTATACCCCATTCTCATTCATACAGTTTATGCATGTAACTACGGGACAGGAAGATCGAGAAACCTAAGTGAAAATTTGGTTGCAGGTAATTTTACCAATTTACAAAACAAAATTGACAGATCTTTGAAATTATCACGTCCGTCTCAAAAATTACAAGCCTCATACATTCCATAACTCTCATCATGGTTACAACTGCCGTAAAACTGATCTATACACTCCTTTGTTTTGCACCATTATATATACATAGTTGGGGTCTGGAAAGTCGCCTGATTCATTTTCGGTTGCACTTCTATGGTTATGTTGATTTACAGGGTACTCTTCAAAATTGTCTGCTGAATAAAGTTGGTAAGATCTGTTACGCCTATTTCCTATCTTCATAAAACAGTGTCTTGGAGTATGAAGATCAGAAAAATGAGGATGACCTGGCAACTCCTCCCAGAGATAATAACCATAATGAGCGCCCTGTCTTGTTCGTATGAAATAGAAATCGAGATTAAACTCTTCATTACGCCTTAGGAAATGGGTGACATATGTACGAGGCATATAACATGTAACTCCACTATAAGTTGAGCCGTCCCACATTTGTACGCGAATAGTGTTCATGTCCAGCCTGGGAAATCCTCTTATACCACCTGCACCTAATTTTTCAAGAAAAAATTGACATTAATTCATGAAGATTTTGTACAGTATTAACTTAAACTGTTTAAATTTTGAACAATCAAAGGTCAATAAAGAATGTACTATTGTTCAGGAAACGAAAACTGTCTTTTTCAAAGTAAGGAAGATCGGCAACGGATGAGAAAGATTATTTTTTTTCATTAAAGTAGTAGCTTTATGTTTGTCCCTATACTCCCCTTCTAATGACCGAAGTCGGGTGGGACTGACGTTATAACTGAACTCGCCACCTTGCGGCGAATTGGCTAATTATTTTTGACATGATTTTCAATCACAAAATAAATTTCTCGCATCAAGTTGGTAATTGGGTGTATATTGTAAGCAATGAATGATACAAACAATAGAGTAGACTCGGATTGGATTGGAAAGACAATTGTGAGAAACAATGCATTTAAGGAAGCTGGATATTGTATGTATACCTAAAAGAAAGAAAAAGGGATGCGACCGAAGAGTGATAGAAATGGTCAGTTGAAAAAGGGACTCGAACTATGGTCAGGAGTAGATAGTGATTCATATGACAGCCAAGAAGTTGATCTGATTATAAATGAGAGAACAAAACAGCATACCAAGGAATATACATATGTATCTTCCAGATTGCTCCGGGTTAGAATAAAAGTGAAAAAAAGAAGATTATTTATTATAGCAGCAGAAGGTGTGATTTAAAAAGAGATTGTTTGGACGAAATAAAAAAATCCAGATCAGATACACATTTCGCACGAAAAACCATACTTCGGAAAAAAACAGTTTCATTTATTATTATTATTCACACTAAAGAACAGAAAAAAAACCTGAGCAGTAATCTATTTTTGTGGATTAAACGTTATCTATGCCAAAGTTTAATTGTTACTTGAATTTAGAATTGTTCTTGAAAACAGGCGTCTATAAGACTGCATGCGTATCGAGGCGATTAAAATTTCCTGATACGTAAAAACAATTTGTCATGTACAAAAATACTAAAATTACGAAAACATGAATTTCTTTATTAGCATTTTCCTCACGCGAAAAACAGAGGCGATTTCAACCCTCAAAGCCTATCCTTCCGAAATTTTCCGCTCAGCCTACACTGGGTGGTTTGTGCCCGGGCAAAGTTTAAAGTCCAGTATCTCTGGATCAAATTACCGTATCGTAATTGAATTTTTTTCAACTGTAGCTAAAAGTCTCACAAAAATGAATATTGTAAAATAATAAGATGATTTCCACACATACTGTAAATGTTTTCACAGAATTGGAACAACTTTTCAGTTAAAACAGCGAAAATTGATTCCAATTTGGGAAGCGTTAAAATATTACATAACATTACTTTCGATATTTTAACCCCCCCTCCATATGTAACAGACCGTAACCTTTTCTTTGCTTCCCCCCACTCATCGCCGTTACGTAATATTTTTTGTATTATGTTTAAAAACAATACAATTTTTGTTAAATAAAAGAAAAAAACGAAGTGCCTCGTAGTCCTGAAATTCGGGACGACTAGACACAGCCAAAAATAAAGGTTTTTTTGGATGAAGTATTGTCTAAAAATAAGTAAAACAATATTTTGATGTGACACTGAATGCTTTTTCAATATTTTTTTCAGTCATACAAATATTGAAGTTACCTCATGTGAGAACTAATTGAAATTCAGCAATTTGAAACTTTTTTTCAATACCATAAAGAATACAAAATAATATTAATAATAATACAATATAAAAATTTCAAGAAACATTTTATTTGTTAAAAGTTTTCAAACACTTAAATTCGAGCTGAAATTGAATCCTGAGAGCTGAGAATAAGAAAATAAGTATTATTAGTTTGCTTTTTAAATTTATATAAATATAATTTTTATAAGATTCTTTGTAAAAACTCAAAGAAGATTTTTGAATATTTCAGATGTGTCAAAAAGGAATCTAGAAGATTTTAAAGATATTTTATTTTATAGGATTTTACAAAATATTAGGAAAAATTCGAGTCTTTTTAAAATATGTTCAGGACTTTTAGAAGTTTGAAAGTTATCAAGAAATATTTGATCAATTTTCGGAAATGTTCCCAAGTTTTTTTTCTTGAAATTTTGAAAAATCATCCAAAATGTAAAAAAACTGCCTTTTAATGTTCTAAAATTTCCCACGGATTTTAAGAAAATTGGTTCATTCTCTTGAAACCTTTTGAAATTCTTTTAAAGCTTCCAAAGTTTTTTTTTGTTGAAATCTTTAAAAACCTATATTTCTAAAAATATTGTAAAGTTTAAAATTCTTGTTGAATCTTTTCAATTATTCTAAATATTTTTTGAATTTACTTGATTTTTTAATCTTACGAAATTTAAACAGAATGCTTTGAAATATTTTACAATATTTTTCGAAAATTTAGGAAATCGGTTGAAGTGTTTAAAAACCTTTTTTATATTTTCCTGAAAGTTTATTTGTCAAAATAATAAATCATTTAAGATTTTCACAAGAATTTCAAGAAAATTATTTTTTTAATCTTTTTAGATCTTCTGAAACTTCTGATCTTAAAAAATTATCCAAATTTTTCCTGTTTTTTTTTAATTCTACACAATTAAAAAAATGGTCTAAAAATATTTCAGATTCTTCTTTGACAATTTTATAAATCTTTTGAAATGTTTTGAAATATCTTTAAATAATCTCTTAAAATTAATGTTTTGAAATAAAAAATCAAGTTTTAATTATTTTTAAATCGTTTTAAAACTTCTGAATATCTCTTAATCTTACTCAATTTTTTTTTAAATTACGTAACATGGCGAAATCGCAAAATTTTGATTTGGATCTTTTACACTATTTTTAAAATTTTTAGGAAATAATAAAAAATGTTTTGTAATCTTCTTCAATTTTCTCTTAGAATTCATTACAAAACAATCATTTGAAACTTTCCCATGCATCTTAAAAACATTTATTTCATTTTCTTGACACCGTGCAAAATTCAGTTTACCTAAAACTTTTTCAAATCCTGAAAAATTAGAAAAATTGTCTTAAAGTCTTCCATATTCTTTTTCCACACATTTTGAAATCCTCAAAAATTTGAATTATTCTTTTAAAATAAAACCTAAGCCATTTAAAAATTTCCCAGAAATCTCGAATAAAATTTATTCTCCTCAAATCTTTCATAATTATTGAAAAGCTGCTTATTTTGTTCGAATTCTTCAAAATAAGTTTTTGCCCATAATTTAATTTTTCTTATCTCATCGGAAATGTAAGAAAGTTGACAAATTATAGTGTGCTAGCGAAATGTTGAGAACAGAATTATTTCCCATTATTAAACAATCATTTACAGTTTAAATTTTCTCTTCTATCAATAATGTTTACAAAAACATTTAGAGATAACATTTTATGTTAAGTAAAATTATTGTTACAAATATTACAATAAATTGAGGTCTCGTCAGATATAACATTGGATAAAACAAAAAAACTTTAATGTGAAAGTCAGACACTTTAGAAACGAACAATTCTAATTAGAAGCTCTTAAGTGAACACGTTCGAGAACATATGTTTCATACTCATTTGTAATTTATTAAAAAGTTCCTAGGACTAAGTAGCGGAAGGAGACGTGAGTCATAGACTCTGAAATTTAGGAAACCAACAAAAAATAAAAACAATAGCTTAGTTGAACAAAAATGTACTAAATCTCTGAAAATCTACAGCTAGGGTTGTTCCGGAACATAAGTCCATGCGTAAGTACTAGGCTAGCCTGAGCAAAAAATAATAACTTCGAAATAAATTAGAAATCATGAATCAATTTATAATGTGATCCAAAAAACAACTACCGATGTGTAATTTCAAGCAATGAATTCGTATCATCTAATAAAAATTTGAAGAAACTCTTTCTAAAATGATGCTCTGAGGGAGCCTCTCTAATACAAGGTGGAAGTTTATTTCACAGGCGAGCACCCCTTATCATGAACAACCTTATCATCATACATAATAATTTTATTATTACGTTACACTTACGTTCAAAATGCAGGACACCTACTAACGCAAGGAATAGAACTTCAGAATAAATCTTCATTTTTTCCTCAGTATGCACAATGATGAAGAACAGAAATCGGACTTTTTCAAGAATGTCGTATGATCTGACAAGATAAACGACTGCCACATGTACTAACTTTTATGACTTCTACCAAATAACAACTCATCGTTTATGATTTATAATCAATATAGTGGAATGATAAAATTTGTTGATCTCAGATGCGAGAGTTTTCGATATTTGTTAAATTTATTACCCATGAAGCATTCAGAATTTATTGTTAAAGATGGTAATATATATTTAAGATTACATGGTGGAGGTAGCAAACTCTCAGATTGAATATTCAATTAAAATAAAAAGAATCTATTTTATCTTCTCCAATCAAAAATTGTTCGTCCTATCAAAAATTGATTGATAATAAATTTGTAGAAATTTTTTGGGTGCGCAATTTTTGTCTATTCATCTTTTTTCTTATCTTGCATAGTTTGATCGCAAAATGAAATTTCTTATTTCTCATTATTTTTTCATGGTTAAAACCAGAATCGTCATTAAAAAAAAATATTTGTTTAGGACGTACGCTGCGTACGATTAATCTCAAAAGTCGCCAATCTTTAAAACAATTTACAAAATAGACAAAAATTAATCTATTCATAATTTCTGCACATCTTGACGGAGGCATTTGAGCGTACTTCAGAAAAAAAATAATTCAGGTTGAATTTTTCTATTTAACAGTAGTTATTCAGATTTTTAGGTTTTGCCCGCTTTTTAGGAAAAAGTCACAATTCTTATTTCGTCCTAATGATTGAGACCTCATTTCATTCTTTAAAGGATTCTCTTCAATTCTATTTGGGTGATGTGTAATAAAATTTTAACTAACATTGTTTATAACAATAATAACTGTGTAATTTCTAAACAAAATTGTCAGTAAAACCCACCCAAATAAAATTGTAGAGAATCCTTCAAAAAATAGAATGAGGCCTTGATTATTAGGATGAAATAAGAATTGAAAGTTTTCCCTAAAAAGAATGCAAAAACTAAACCTGTAAATGACAACTGTGAAATAAATAATTTTATACACCGCAGGCATGATTCGCGCGTATTACGTGCCTGTAACCATTCTTTCGGCGGTCTACCTCTGAGCATTCTGCCATTTACTTTACCTTTATACACTTGTTTGGTCAGTCGTTCATCTTTCATTCTTTCAAGATGTCCGAACCATCTTAACTGATTTCTTTCCCATGTGTCAACTATTGTCTCTTTTGCACCACATTCTTTGAGGATTGTCTCGTTTCGGACTTTGTCCATTAGTGTTTTCCCGCATATTATGCGCAGAGGTTTCATGCCGATCGCGTTAATTTTACTCCTGTCCTTTTCTTGACATGTCCATGTCTCGCTACCGTATAGTACAGTCGGTACGAATATAGAATTATGTATGGCCATTTTAGCTTTTTTTGATATGTTTTTATTTGTTAGGATGGACCCTGCTCTACCGATAACCTGCTTACCCTTATTTATGCGCTTATCTAACTCCTCAACTATTTTTCCGTCACTAGTGAATAGGCTACCCAGATATACGTAATTGTCAACTTGTTCTAATCTCTCACCATTTAGGACAATGTTGCACATTGGTTTCTCAGTTTTTCCTTCGAATACCATGATTTTTGTTTTATTTACGTTAATTTTGAGGCCCATGTTCTTCATGCTTGTAGTAAGTTTATTCAAAATTCTTTGCAAGTCCTCGATTGATTCTGCCATAATAATCTTGTCATCTGCGAAAGCTAACCCACGTACCTTAACTGTTTGGAGATCTACACCTTCTTCGTCGAAGAGGGCCATTCTTAGACACTTATCCATAAATATGATGAATAGCCATGAAGACATAACGCGTCCTGGTTTCACGCCTTGCATAATATCGAACCAATCACTCAGTTTCCCATTTACCCTTACACTCGCTTTACTACCTGTATATATTGTTTTTATTGCTTGTAGGAGCCATCCTTTGACTTCGTACTCTTTAAGGATTTCCCAAAGTTTACTTTTATTTACCTTGTCAAATGCTTTCTCTAGGTCAACGAATGCACAGAAAACTTTCTTTCCTACTTTTAAGCTTTTTTCTGTGATCTGTCTTAAACTAAATATCTGATCTGTACATGATCTTTCTGGCATAAATCCACTTTGGACTTCCAAATATATTTTCTTCTTTGATTTTCATTACCCTACGAATAAGAATATTACTGTAGTTGATTTTATCTCCCTTTCTTTTGTATATTGGTATAATCGCTTTTCTCCAATCGTCTGGGACTTCTCCTATCTCGATGAATAAATTTATCAATTCGCATAACCTGTGAGGTATTTACTCGCCACCGTATTTGAGCGTTTCAGCGCTAATACTGTCTACACCAGCATCCTTACTGTTTTTTAAGTTCCTAATTATATCTAATTATATCATGTCTATTTCATGTAGCATTTCACCTTTCTGTTTCTCAGCTGCCAAACTATGTACTTTTATTTTCCTTTATTAGTTTGAATAATAGTTTCATAATTACTTCAAAGCCGTTTTATATTTTCTTCTCTTCTTCTGTTCTGATTTTATCTTTACTCTCCTTGACTAGTCGTTTAACTTTCCTATTTTTGTGTCTGTAATCGCTTTCAAGTCTATTTCTCTCATCATCGCTAAGACCTGTGATGTTTAATGTTCTCTTGTGCGCTTTTTTCTTTTCTTGCTGGGCTGCTTGAATTTCATCATTCTACCACGCATCACCAGACTTTCTTCCTACCACTGCCGTACCACACACTTCAATTGCAGTTTTAACAATGATATCCCGTAACAAAGTCCACGCGCCCTCTATATCTTTATTGCTTATGAGCGCTCCGGAAAATTGCCCTATCTATGCGTTCGTTTAACCTATTTTGAAACTCTATTCGCACCTCCGGTTTCTGTGAATTTTCGATCTTTATTCGCGTTTTTTTTGTTCTCTTTCTCCTCCATCCCCGCCCTAAGTTTATTTTGGAGACTATAAGCTAATGATCAGTATTGCATTCGGAACCCCTCATGACTCTTGTATCTTTGAGTAGTTCTCTTAGTCTTTCATGCGCAATAACAGAGTTAATTATACTGCGGTTATTTCCTTCACACCAGGTATACGTGTGGATCATTTTATGTCGAAACCAAGCATTGGTAATAAATAGGCCCTTTTCTAAGCATAAGCTTACTAATTTTTCCCCATTATAATTTTTTTTGTTGGATCCCCAAATTTACCTAGCACCCTTTCTGTATCTGTACTCTGACGTTGGACGCCGACCCATCCGTTCATATCTCCTAGCAGAATAATTCTTTCACCTTGACCGCAAGTACTTAGTGTATCATTTAAAGTGTCCCAGAAGGCATCTTTGACTTCTCTCGGATCACTTTCGACTGGGGCGTAGCACGCTATGATTAATAATCTTCTGATTCCTTCCTTCATTCTAGCCCACAACAATTTGGGAGATACGAAATCATGATCTTTGAGATGCTGTCTTGCTTTTTCATTCATAATTAAGCCAACCCCTTGACTACCATGTGATTCACTATCTACTCCCGACCATATTTCAAAACCGCCTTTTAACACCCCATTTTCTATGTTTCTACTTTCGCAACCCTTTTTCTTCGTCTCAGGTACACATCGAATATCTAGTTTCCTTACGTGCATAGTTTCTCGTAGTTCTCTTACTTTAAGATCATTCACTCCTCCAGCATTCCAAACACCCAGTCAGATATTAATAATCCTCACCAAAAGAGCTTTAATTTTTGAATCTTCAGCCAGAATGCAAGGGTAAAATTTGTTTAAATCCTTAAAAATCACAAAAGTACTGAGATTAATATTTGGAAGAACAAAAATTCCGCACAATCTTTTTAAATTCCTTTGGAATGTTCTAAAGTATTTCAAAATTTTTGAAATCTCATCAAATTACCCAAATTTATCTATTTGAAGCAAAAATCGATAAATATAAATGTGCGAAATCTCCCTCCCCCCACCCACCCCCTCCATCGATAAGCAAAAATTTCGTTCGATGTGAATAAGAAGTGCAGTGACAATTGTGATATGGATCTCAGAAGATCTCAAGATCGTTCAGTTCGTTCACGTGATCGGCATAGCAGACAGCGACGATCTGAACATTCTATGGCTCATAGTGAACGTTACCGAAGTAGATCTCCTCATGGGCACCGCAGAGAACGTCGAAGCTGGAGACGCGACACTAGGAGTTGCAGCCGATCTAGGTCGAGATCAAGATCTGCTAGCAGAACTACGAAGAATGCACGACAGGGTGGGTCCGATTTTGCTTAATTGACCGAGGTGCTTACAACTATTGTCAAAACAGGTTTGAAGAAAACAAATCATTATATAAATGAAAAAGTTTTACCCGAATTTGATCCGGAAAAAAAAGATTTATCGGCAATGGAATGGCTAGAAAAAGTATACATGTATTCTATTAGGTATGATTGAAATGATGCAATTAAAATATATTTTGCTGAATTGAACTTAAAAGGGACAGCAAAAAGTTGGTATGATGGGCTCAAGAATGCTCCTGTAAGTTGGGAGGCATTCACCGTGACGGCTGTTAGAAAATTTTCAGGGGAACAAAATTTTGGTCATTTTATGAAATTGCTGGGAACTACAAAAGTGCACCGGGTCAGTCTGTGTCTGCCTATTGTTTTGAGAAATTTAAAAGAATAAACCGTCTAAATTTAGAAATACCAGAAGAAAAAATAGTCGAGTTTGTAGTTTATGGTATTCATGATGATCAATTACGGAAGAGTTTAATAACAGCAACAAAGAGAACGCTTGCTGAATTGAGTCATGTTTGGTGTCTCTCAACGTAGAAAAATCTAAAGAAATTAAAAAGTCAAAAGAAGGAAATGATGAAAAGCGGTTTGTAGAACACGGAAAGTCGAAGAAGTTTGTTAAACCATATAATCAAGATGCTTGCTTTAAATGTGGGAAAAAGGGCCATAAAAGGGATCGTTGTCCAGAATTGGCAGGTAGCGAAATAAAGAAAGACGTTCCAAGTTTGCAAAAAACTAGTGGTATCGGGAGCGAGAAAAATACCTCGTTAAAATTTGATAAGGATAAGATAAACTGCGGATATTGTAGAGTAGTAGGTCACCTAGAAACGGACTGTTTTAACAAAAAAAATTAGGATCGGAAAAAAAAGACAGCATGACTAGTGGACGAACTGACGTCCTTACAAAAGGAGTTGCCTCTTAGCACTACTTAAATTTCACAGGTTGAGTCAGCCAAAGTAAACAAACCTGTCAAGGAATGTTCTTTTGAAAATAAGAAAAAATTATGCACGGTAGATTTGGGAAGTGACTGCTCCATTGTTCGGGAAAGTACTGCACGATCTTTAAACCTAAAGTTTGAAGATACACAAAGTATGTTGTCAGCATTTAATCACTCGATTGTTGTTCCGGTTGCACTTTCAAAAATTAGAGTCCGAATTTATGAGATTCCTTTTAAGATAAGAGTTTTCATTGTCCCAGCTAATCAAGTCTCGAAGAAAATTCTTATTGGTAGGAGTATTTTATTAAAGACTGGCGTTGAAGCAATATCGGATATATCAGGAGTAACGTTTACTTTGGGTGACTCACTAAAACCAAACAATATGCCAGAAGTCGAGATGGTAGATTCTGACCGGATAAATCCGGTACAGGAGGAGGACGTTTGGTGTGAAGATCGTGACACACTACACCAGTTACCAGCACTTTTAAACGATTATGGGCGAAGCGTATCACTGAATACAAAAGAGATAGACAAAACTACCACGGCAGAAATGAAAATAGAATAAACCTCAGAAACACCAGTTTTTCGTGGACCATATCGGCTTTCAAAATCAGATCGAGACAATTTAAATGAAATATCAACAGATTTGGAAAATCAGCATTAGGATTAGGCGCTATCCTGATTCAAAAACACGGAAGCGAAAAACGCGTTGTTGCATATTATTGTCGGAAAACGACTCCTGAAGAACAAAAGTATCACTCTCACGACTTAGATACTTTCGCTGTATTTGTTGCTCTGAAAAAATTTCAAGTATATTTGATAGGAATTAAATTCACCGTCGTTACTGATTGCAGCGCGTTAAGGGCTACTGTAAATAAAAAGGATATACAGCTAAGAGTTGCTCGTTGGTGGGTGTATCTACAGGACTACAAATTTGATGTCGCGTATCGTCCTGGCGTACAGCTAGCTCATGTAGATTATTTGTATCGCAATCCAATAGATTGTTTTGCCGTCGATGTTACAGAGAAAGAATGGATAAAAGTAGCTCAGGTACAAGATCCAGACATTGACGTCATCCGTAAGATCTTAGAATCAGGCCATATGTAGCCAGAGACAAAGCAATACTTTGATAAGTATGGCCTTGAAGGAGGTATTATTTTTCGAAGGACTGACTCGGGTAATAAATGGGTGGTACCACGAATGTCGCGTTTCAATGTTGTAAGGTTGTGTTATGACGAACAAGGACACTTTGCAATCGAGAAAATACTAGAGAAGTTACGGGAAAATTATTGGTTCAAAGGGATGAGAAAGTTTCTTGCCAAATATGTCAATGCATGTTTAAATTGTCTATATTACAAAAGCGCATCAGTGCGCAAACCTGGTTTGTCACATCCTACAGAGAAAGTTGCCATCCCATTTCATACGATAGATCTTGATCATGTTGCACCATTTGTACGAAGTGAATGCAAAAATACGCCGATTTTAACGTTTGTTGATGCCTTCACTAAAGTTTGTATTCTTGAACCTGTCCGTGATACTTCAACAATGTGTTGAGAGAACTAGGTCAGTTAATTGCAATATGCGGAGTGCCCACCCGTGTAATAAGCGATAGAGGAACGGCTTTACACTCAATTAAAGCTTTCTGTGAGGAATATGGAATCAAGCACGTGCTTAATGCAGTTATGACACCGCGTGCGAACGGACAGTGTGAGCGAATGAATCCCACAGTTTTAAGTTCACTTGCAGCCACGTGCGCTGGAAACGCAGAGGAGTCATGGGGCGGGAGCGCGAAGAAGGTTCAGAGCGCTATCGACTGTTCTACCAACAGGACTACACGAATGTCAGCGACATTCGTGTTGATTCGGGTTGATTTGCAGGATTTGAGGTCCGCGGCGAAGGCGTCCACGGATGAAGAGCAAGTACAACAGAAAAGGAGGTTCGATATTCGCAGGTTCAAACCTCCCTCGTACTCTATTGGAGACGTAGTTATGGTGGATGCACATCCCGTTGCTAGTGACGAGAGTAGGAAGCTCATAGCCAAGGTGAAAGGACCCTTCAAGGTAACAGCTGTTCTGCCAAACGACCGGTACGAGTTTTAAGACCTTCGGGACTTGAAGAAATCGCCAAATCAACGCAGTATTGTAGCAGTCGACAGTTTGCGGCGATGGGTCACTTTTGACGCTACTCAGTGAGCTGGTGAGTAAATGCAGTAGGCTGCAGTGTCATTGGCAGGCAGAGCGATTGGCTACAGTGACTGCGATTGTCATAATTATGACGTAAGTATTAGTCGCAGTCAGCGACTCTGAGGTCCGATTCTTGGTCAGCATCGTGTCCGGACAGGGCGCTGGCGAAACTAGGACCAAGACCGAGTCTAGTATTCCTAGGTTCAGGAATGGTCAACCTTATACTGGGTGGAATACTGGGCGGAGGTCAGGACTGAGGTAGTCGTAATCAGGGATAGCTTTGGATAAAGGAGGCCGGTTGCCCTCTTAATCGTAGGTGTCCTTGGCAAGACTAGTAACCGGTAAAGCCAAGCTTGGGAGTGACTCTGTTGTTGCAGAATGGCCCTGGCGAAGGCGAGATTAAAACCTTAGAATATCTTTCGCCTTTACTTCTAAATCCCAGTATAAATCGGTGATAACTGAATATTAATGGAGTCTTTCAGGGAACTGATCACTCTTATGCGGGTGTCTATTTGAAATTCAGCTATCATCCTTCCTTTACTTAATATTTCTTTATAGATAATGAGGTGCCTTTATTTCCAGGAATACTTGAAAGTCTATCTGGAGTGGAAGGGTCGTGGGCGACCTATTTGTCAGGTAGGCCGAATGATGGAAGCATTTTTTGAAAACGATGGCTAAGCAACGGACATAGGACTGTCGCCAGAGAAGCTTTGTATATATATAATATCAGGACTAAGACTGAACATATGACGAACCCAGCCTGGAGGTCCCGATATGTGTTTCACCATAGCCTCAGTGTGATCGAATACTGAGTCGAGAGCACTACTCTAACGAAATTATTATTTGGATATTCTATTTTATATGAATAAATAGCTTTATATCAAGACTAAGTTGGTTTAATTGTTTTATTCACTACATCTTGAAAACCTAATGTGCTTCTTGATGATTATGTGTCAAACAAATTTACGTATCAACTTGACGTATTACTCATGTATGTCCGTAATAGATCTAGTAAATACCAAAATTTTCCATATGAGTAATAGGTCTAGGAAATACAAACATTTTATAGTGACATCAGGATTATTCCTCGTCCAACGCTGTTTATTCTAAAGAATAAATAAAACAGTCATCGGATAGCAGTCGTAAAAGTGAGTATATATAGCAGCCATTTTGGTCTCAATCCTATCACGAACTTCTTGAAAACTGATATTTCTGTTCTCTATCATCTTATCCACTGAGAAGATATGAAGATTGCCACTGAAATACAACTTCTTGTCTTTGCGGGCTTCCTGAATATCAAACGTAAGTGTGAGCTATTATTAAAATAATTATGTATGATAAATATGGCATGTACGTTCTCAAACATGTTTACTCAAAAGCTTACATTTAGAATTGTTACTTTCTAACGTGTCCAGTTTTAGCATTAACTTTTTCTTGATAAAACGCTCTCTCTAATAAGGCTTAAATGTGTTATGATATATTCAAACTGACTACTACTATCGAATTTTGCGTGAGACTGTCCCATTACCAGATCCTCCAGGGCTAGAATTGAAAAAAATTGCCGAATACTAGACAATGTCTAATATATTAACAAATCAGAGGTCTGCTTCGCATTATGCAATTTAAGACTGGAAACCGCATGACTATTTTCCAACTTACTTTATTATTGTTAATTACACTGTTCAACAAAATATGACTAATAAATTCATAGAGTATCAGGAGATCCTACAAGTTTGGTTCTTAGTGCAACTGTTTTGTTTGAATTTGCTTTTTCTTTGGTTTAAAATTCGTCTTTTTGGTTTAAAATTCATCTATTTTGTTGAAAATCAAATACATATTTTGATTTGAAATCTTCGGGGTTTAAAGTGTTTCATATTGAATTTCATATGGTATTTACATTAATTTCTTTAGAAGAATGTATTCCCATTTTTCTTGAAAATCACTCCTTGTTGATTTAGGTGCCATGACTTAGTCTATTCACGAGTTTCCCAATATAGTTTTATTATTTTAAGAAGAGCCTCACAAAATTGTTATGTATGGTTCCCCACTTGGGCCCATTAGTATCCAAGGTCTTTGTTTCAGGCGTCATTCACTCTATTGCCACTCTGTTTACAAACTATTTGTCGCCACACTTTTCTGTCCTGGCATACTACTCTAGCTTCCTTCACGTCCATGCATGTTTTCATGCAAGCTCTTGTGTTTCTATGGCTTTTTATGTCTCTTCGGATTAAAGTCTCATTCACAGATTTTAACCATTCTTTCGATGGTCTATCTGGGCATTCTGCCATTCACTTCACCTTTATACACTTGTTTGGCCAGTCGTTCATCTTTCATTCTTTCAAGATGTCCGAACCATCTTAACTGATTTCTTTTCCATGTGTCAACTATTGTCTCTTTTGCACCACATTCTTTAAGAACTATCTCGTTTCGGACTTTGTCCATCAGTGTTTTTCCGCATATTGTGCGCAGAGGTTTCATGCCAATCGCGTTAATTTTACTCCTGCCCTTTTCTTGACAGGTCCATGTCTCGCTACCATATAATACAGTCGGTACGAATATAGAATTATGTATGGCCATTTTAGCTTCTTTTGATATGTTTTCATTTCGGAGCATGGACCCTGCTCTACCGATAACCTGCTTACCCTTATTTATGCGTCTATCTAACTCCCCATCTATTTTTCCGTCGCTAGTGAATAGGCTACCCAGATATACGTACTTGTCAACTTGTTCTAATCTCTTATCATTTAGGACAATGTTGCACATGGTTTTCTCTCTTTTTCCTTCGAACATCATGATTTTTGTTTTATTTACGTTAATTTTGAGGCCCATGTTCTTCATGCTTGTATTAAGTTTATTTAACATTCTTTGCAAATCATCGATTGATTCTGTCATAACAATCTTGTCATCTGCGAAAGCTAACCCACGTACCTTTACTGTTTCGAGATTTACACCTTCTTCGTCGAAGAGGGCCATTCTGAGACACTTATCCATAAATATGATAAATAGCCATGAGGACATAACGCATCCTGGTTTCACGCCTTGCATAATGTCGAACCAGTCACTCAGTTTCCCATTTACCCTTACACTCGCTTTACTACCTGTATATACTGTTTTTATTGCTTGTAGGTGCCATCCATTGACTCCGTACTCTCTAAGGACTTCCCAAAGTTTACTTCTATTTACCTTGTCAAATGCTTTTTCTAGGTCAACAAATGCACAGAAAACTTTCTTCCCTACTCTTAAGCTTTTCTCTGTGATCTGTGTTAAACTAAATATCTGATCTGTACATGATCTTCCTGGCATAAATCCACTTTGGACTTTCCATATCTTTTCTTCTGTGATTTCCATTACCCTACGAATGAGTATTTTTGAGTATATTTTACTGACGGTACTTAGTAAGCTGATACCTCTGTAATTACTGCAGTTGCTTCTATCTCCCTTTCTTTTATATATTGGTACGATAATCGCTTTTCTCCAATCGTCTGGTACTTCTCCCATCTCGATACATAAATTTATCAATTCGCACAACCTGTGAGGTATGTACTCGCCACCGTATAAGCATTTCAGCGCTAATACTGTCTACACCAGCAGCCTCATCGTTTTTGAAGTTCTTATTTATATGTCTAACCTCAGTGACACAGACTTTTTCAACTGGGTTTTCTAATGCATTATGTTCTATGTCGCAGTTCTGTTGTCCTATTATATATCTTCACCTCCTAATATATATATACCATTAAACCATTTCCCTTTCAGGGTAGGCGTGACACTACCCGATTCGGGTAGTGTTTCTAGGTTTTTCTTGTAGTTATAAATAACTACAAGTGTAGGCTCACTACACCCACGATGTGCCAACAGCACTCATGTCAGTATTCTTTAATGGTCACCCATCCAAGTACTAACCGCGTCCAACGCTGGTTAACTTCAGTGATCTGACGAGAACTGGGTTTTTCAGCGTGGTATGGTTATGATTTCATAAAATATTCTTTTGAAGCGTCTACTATCCCGTCTATATCATATAGCATTTCACCTTTGCTGTTTCTCATGCTGACAAACTCTGTACTTTTACTTTCCTTCATCTGATTAAATCATATTTTCACGGTTCCTTCAAAGTCGTTTTGTATTTTCTTTTCTTCTTCTGTTCTGATTTTATCTTTACTTTTTTTGACTAGTCGCTGAACTTTCCTATTTTTGTGTCTGTAATCATTTTTGAGCCTATTTCTCTCGCCATCGCTAAGTCCTGTGATGTGCAACGTTCTTTCGTACGCTTCTTTCTTTTGTTGTCGGCCTGCCAAGTAAGAATTGGTAAATACTTTACGTTGGTTGCTTGTCAGAGACAATGTTGAATCAACATAAAGAGTCTTCTGCTCAAGGATTTTCCTGCTCGGACGATACTTGGTATGACTAGTTTAAAAAAATTAACTTGAAAGATAAAAAAATGTTTTCAATTTCAGTGTTTGCTGCCTCTACCATGCAATCTTGAACACGCATTCTAATCTTCAATAATTCTGAAAGCTCTATGGGTGATAAATCTAACAAATAAGGAAAACTCTCGCATCTGAGAACAACAATCTTTCTCATTCCACTATACAGGGTGTCCCAAAGTGCGCGCATACGGACCACATAGCTCGATTACTGGTGAAAAACTAAAATTATATTTTAGAGCACAAAAATGTTGAATACTCATTATTTTTTGAGATAAAAAAGGTCATAGTTGGCCAATCACATTGCGCCTTTCAAAGTTAGGCAGTAGTACTTCAATTTAAAAAAAATCCTCAACAGGAACTCAATTCACGCTAAACAGGTTTCTCGTTCACAACAGTGACCTTTGAAAACAAGTTTGATGGTTTATTATTTTTCAAATCATTTCACGTTTCGTCGTTGCGAATTTGTTTTTAAAGGTCACTGTTGTGAACGAGAAAACTGTTTAGCGTCAATTGGGTTGCTGTCGAGGACTTTTTTAAAAATTGGAGCATCACTGCCTGACTTTGAAAGACGCAACGTGATTGTCCAACTTTGCACTTTTTTATCTAAAAAAATAATGAGCATTCAACATTTTTGAGCTCTAAAATATTACTTTAGTTTTTCACCAGTAATCGAGCTATGTGGCCCGTATGCGCGAACTTTGGGACGCCCTGTATTTATTTTAACGAATCAACAATGAGTTGTTACTTTTAAATTTACTTTACTATTGTTGATTACACTGGTCAACAAAATATGACCGATGAATTCATAGAATGGAAAGTATTTTTTTCGAGGTACATAGTAGGAGATAACGCATGTCGTTTAATAAACGCTTATCTTCAACAAACAGTTATTAAATCTACTGAATGGAAGGCTGAAACAAATTAAATTATAGTTTTTTTTTCATTTTTAATTTAGTTTGAAAAAGGTTCATCATTAATTATAGCATTTCTGTACATTATTTTAGCTGACATTGAATGACTGTGAAGTAGAATACAAATTCGAAGCCTTATCAGAGATTACGTTAGATCAACAATAATAAATTTGTGCTCACGGATTTCCTCTTCTATTTCGTAGTTGTGTGAACAAACTATGTTATTTAACAAATTAGTGTATTCACATATGCTCACAGTTTGAAAAAACATGTTAGCAAATCAGACTGTTCTTTATATCTGCCGTGGTTTAATTTATTTTTGTTATCATGATGACAACATGCTATGCTCATTTCTAATTCAAGTTAAAGAATTTCCATGCAATGGAAAAAACTTCAAATGGGTGGACAGACCATCTTGATTTTTTCGTATATGTCTGAATTTCAGAAATTATTCGCTTAAATAGCTTTCTGTTTGAATCACAAATATATTTTTTAAATAAAACCTGGTTTCCTTTTGCGTTTTTCAATGTAAAAAAAATCCAAAGGAAATTTAGTTTCAGCATTGCTTGTTCGCATCATATATAAACCGTCCCTATCTGTGAGGTTGGCAATTTGAACGTTTATGTATACCCAAAGAGAAATATCACACTCAAATTTTGTTTAATATACAGGAATTACTGAATTACTAATAAAATTGACTAGTTATTAAAAAAAATGTGTCCCTCGACTTCAAAGTTTTAAATGGCATCAAAAACTACTATCAATAAATCATTCTTTATTTCATGAATACATAGAGATCATTTAGTTCCGACCAGTGATTGTTCAAAGCTGTTAAAAGTTTAAGTTGCTAGTGTGGAAATACTTTATAAATTTGAACATTTTCTTACAAAATTAGGTGCAGATGGCCAACCCAATCCACCTGAACAGCACCATTTGCCTCCAGGACTCCTTTTATTTCAAATGCATGATACCTGTCTTTTTAATGGAGCTGGGCTCACTGAATACATCCCACGGAAGATACCGAACCATTTCTTAGCGGGCCATGCGGCTCCTCAGGAATATAAAGTTGATATATATATAGCACACCGACATTTTCAAACATTTCTCTTCGAAGCAGGACATCCGTTTCGGCCACATGATCATGAACGTCATACTCCATGGAACGCTCATATAAATGTAGGAGATGGCTACTTTTATTCAGCTACTGAGTTTCGACCGTACCAATCATTTCACCATCATTATCCAACCGACGATTGCCCAGAAGGAAATTATCCAGAAAGTGATCACATGTACATAGCAATGGCAATCGGATTTCCCAAGTTTTATAGGTCACCCTTAAAACGCCATATGATCGGAGGCGAAGATCGTTCACATTCTGGAACAGCCCACGTGCTTAACCTGCTACGAGGAGGAGTACTTAGACATATCTTACCTTAGACATATCCAGAGCGATATCCTACAGTGTGGAAATTTTGATACCCAATAGATATTCAAGGGATATCTCAAGATATCCTCAGAATATCTCATTAGTGTCTCTAATTTTTATGCCAAGGATGCCCTATAAATGTAGATATATATTAATCTACACATCATGCATTTTCAATCAACCAAATAAATAAACTCATTGTTTATCAATATCACAATATTTTTGAACGAAGGGATTGACGCTTCGTACCCGACTAAAGTATTTTCAAAACACGAAATTTTCTATATTATGTTGAACTCTATTATATATTAAATATATCTTATATGAATTCATGTACACTCTAAAAACAGACTATTGACTGTCAAACGATTCCTTTCAGTATTAAAGGATTTTCCATTCAAAATTGGCATGAGAGGAAATCCTTTCACAGTTAAAGGATTGTCGTTTCAAATGCTATCCTTCAACTGTGAAAGTATTTCCTTTGATCTTGAAATGAAATCTATTGTCGGACACAAGAAAGAATAATTTGAACGTTAAAAGAAAACTTATTGCATGATATTACGTGCAACAAATGTTCAAAAGCCGAACTTATGTGAATGTAAATATAAAATCGATATAAAATCGCCGCTTTATAAAATCATTTCATAAAGAACGTCTTACGAACTATCGATTGTCGAAAGCAATAAAAAAAATTATACTTCGATTGTCAAAAGCGTAAAAATCAATGAAAATTGAGGTTATGTGGATCAAAAATTGTTCTTTCAGTACACGTACCTTCCAAAGTTTTCAGGGCACAATCTGGAATTCCTAATTTTTTGAAGAAATCCATTTTCGACATCATTTTGCTCGTTTTTTCACTCACTTTATCAATTGTGTGACAAAATTCACTCATGCGGAGGCGCACATTCTCCGCTAGACAACAAATGAAATCCTTTAATAGTTAAAGGAATTCTTTTCAAAGTAAAACGAAATCGTTCGTCAGTAAAACTACTTCCGTTTTGCATTTAACGGGTAAGTCTTTGAACAGTGAAACGATTCTGTTGATGGACAAAAGAAATCTGCTTAATTTCAAAGGACGCATTCTGAAAGGAACGTAGTTTTACTGTTAATAGACTTTTTCTTAGAGTGTACCTAGATTCAGGATTACTTGTTCAGAGACTGCAAAAAAAAATTTTATTATTCATTATTTCATTTATTATGTTGCGTTAATCATCGGCAGACGGATTACACTACAGTCAGGCGGTCTCAAAACGTCAAGAATTGATGAAAAGTAGGTAAGTCTAAATTTATATAAATCTAACACACACACATATATATATATATATATATATATATATACCATTAAACCATTTCCCTTTCAGGGTAGGCGTGACACTACCCGATTCGGGTAGTGTTTCTAGGTTTTTCTTGTAGTTATAAATAACATAGATTTCTCAAATTTGCTTTTTGTTGAAAATTAGAGGCTTCTTTTTTTGAAACACTAACTATCAAATGATTCGTTGAGAATTCATATTTTTTTCAAAAAATACAAGATTTGATTTGACTGATTTGTCATTATATTTTTAAAATTGTTTTATTTTTGAAATTTTGTATTCTTTGTAAATTTCTATTTTCAAGTTGATCGAAATGAAAACTTCAGTAAGTCTATTATTCAAAAAATCACTAATGCTTTCTCTATGAGAAGCAAATAAATTTGCTAACGGGCAGCAAAGTGCTCGTGAAATGAGCACCATATAATTATAAATACAAACAAAGTGGGAAAATTCGAGATCGAATTCACAGCTAGTGTATATAATATTAATATCGTTTTTTGTTGGAATATCAACTATTCAATTTTTCGTTGAAAATTCATCTTTTTTGGTTCATATTTCTACTACTTTGTTCAAAAGTAATTTTTTTGGTTGAAGATTCATTACTTTAGTTGAAAATTCATCTCTATGGCTAAAAATTCAACTATTCTATTGAAAAATTTGCTTTTTTTAGTTGAAAATTTAACAATTTTGTTGAAAATTCGTTTTATTTTCAGTAGAAAAGGAACCCGCACACTTGATAATAAATTTGTAGATCTTTTTTGGGTGCACAATTTTTGTCTAATCATCTTTTCTCTTATCTTGCATAGTTTGACCGCAAAATGAAATTTTTTATTTCTCATTATTTGCTTATGGTTAAAACCAGAACTGTCGGTCAAAAAAATGTTTGTTCAGGATGTACACTACGTACGAATAATCTCAAAAGTCGTCAATCTTTAAAACAATTTGCAAAGTAGACAAAAATAAATCTATTATTAATTTCTGCACATCTTGATGAAGGCTTTTAAGCGTACTACAGACAAAAAATAGTTCAGATTGAATTTGTTTATTTAACAGTAGTTATTCAGATTTTTAGGTTTTGCTTGCTTTTTAGGAAAAAGTCACAATTCTTATTTTATCTTAATGATTGAGACTTCATTTTATTTCTTAAAGGATTCTCCTCAATTCTATTTGGGTGGTGTGTAATAAAATTCTGATCATCATTGTTTATAAGAATAATAACTGCATGATTTCTAAAGAAAAATTGTCAATAAAGCTCACCCAAATAAAATTCTAGAGAATCCTGCAAAAAAGAAAATGAGGCCTTGATCATTAGGATGAAATAAGAATTTAAACTTTTCCCTAAAGAGAAAGAAAAAACTGAACATGTAAATGACATCTGTTGAATAAACAATTTTAACCTGAATTTTTTTTTTCTAAAGTACGCTTAGAAGCCTCTGTCAAGGTTTATGCAAATTAATAATGACTGTATTTTTGTCACTTTATTATTTATTATCGGTTTTAGCAAATTTCTCTTAGAATAGAGTCAGAAAGTTGAGGTTTTCCGAATTTTCAAAGTGATTTTCATCTTTTCAGTTAAAGCAAGGCAAAAACCAATTAAATTTAGGAGGAATAATTGATTAAACAATTTATTATTATTTAAAATAATATTCTTTCAGATTACTGCTAGAAAGTTGCGATTTCTTCTAACAAATTTCACTTATTGTCCACATTTTAATTAGAGTGAGGTGAGTATTATTTAAAGTTGACAAACATAATAAGTAAGAGCAACGTCTCAACTTTCTAATGGCTCAAAACATTGACTGCATTGAAGATTTTCAAAAACGATTAATTCGACAGGAAGGTACTTATAATAATACTAAAACTCTTAATAATGATTTGCACAAAAATGATAGTTTGATAACATACTTTGTGTGGAGCTGCAAGACATAGAAGTGCTAAGTTTATGCATGATTTTTCTCTTTTTTTACCAAATATTGCATACCAAAGTTCTAGTTTTAAGTTTATTTTTCAATTAAATATCTGGCACTGAGGAGGACCCCTATCCGTGGTCGAAACGTTTGCCAACTTAATTTTTATGAAATGCACGTTTGTTAATTAAATATACTCGTAAGACCCTAATGCCAATATAAAAATTCTTCATCATAATTTAAATAACAATAGTGATTTAATCATTTCTGCACTTTACAGATCACATGATCTACCTAGTCCAGAATTTAATATAAATTTAAAAATCTTCTTGAACAGTCCGAAAAATAATAAAAATCATCTGATAATCGGCGACTTCAATATAGATATCTCGAAACGAAACAATATAAGCGAGGATTTCCTAAACTCACTACTAGAAAAAGGATATTATCCTGGTTTTATCAATACAACTAGGCCATCCGACGATAGTGGAAATGGTACATGCATTGACAATATTTTTATTAAAGCAAATTCAATAGACGCTAAAATTTTTAAAATAATGATTCCTACGCCAGATCATTATCCTCTGTTCTTTGTATTAAATAGGCCACCAAAAAACGAAATCAATGACACTAAATACTCTTATAATTACAATAAATTACACTTTTTAGCAATTACAAAGGACTGGAGTCAATTTAAAACAATGCATGATCCAAATGATGCTATCAACTGTGTTATAAATGAAATACAGGATTGTCTAGATAATGTTAAACAAAAAGTACGAGGAAATAATATGAATAATAAAAAAACTCTTAGAAAGGACTGGATTACTAGTGCAATAGCAACATCTTGTGAAAGAAAAGAAATCTTGTATAATAGACTTAAAAAAGATTCTAATAATGAAATACTAAAATTAGAATATAAGAATCATGTACAAATTCTAGATAAGGTTATAAAGGAAGCCAAATTAAAATTTGATAGAAATCTAGTCAAAAAGAATTGTAATAATGCAAGGCAATTATGGAAAATTATTAACACAAAGCTTGGTAAAAAATCAAAAACTGGCACAAAAATTAATTACATTTTGGACAACGAAAATAAAAAAATCGAAGATCCAGTAGAAATAGCAAACCACATGAACTCTTATTATTGCAAGGTAGGTGAAACTTTAAGTAAAAATACCAGAAAATTTGCAATTAAAAACCTAAAATTGCCACCAATGAACTCACAAACTATTTTTCTAAAACCTACAAATAACATAGAAATTCAAAAAATAATTATTATTATATTATATTATAGATTAGCAGTTCGAACTCGAAAATTCATTGCCTCATCTACCCGAGACCGCCACATATCTCTGTCTTGTGCATTCTCCATCCAGTTTAAGTAATCATGTCCTAGTTCTTTTAGATCATCCCTTACATTTTTCTCCCATCTGTTTCTCGGTCTGCCTAGGGGTCTCTTACCAGTCGGTCTCCCTCTTAAAACTTGCGCTACTGTTCTTTCATTGCCCATTCTTGCTACATGCCCCGCCCATCTTAATTTACGCGCTTTCATTACTCTATTAATATTTGCTGACCCGTAGAGAGCGTGCAGCTCATCATTATGCAGTTTTCTCCACTCGCCGGTCTCTTCGTCCCTTTTTGGACCATAGATTTTTCTAAGTACTTTATTCTCGAAAACTCTAAACCTATTCTCTTCTCCTTTCGTCAGCGCCCACGTTTCACACCCGTACATGACGACCGGCATTATTATCGTTTTGTAAATTCTTACTTTGATGTTCCTAGATAGCGATCGCGATTTTAGTAGCGTGTTTGCTGCATAATAGCACCCATTGCCAGCGTGTAGCCGCGCATTGATTTCCGTTTTAATCTTATTTTCGCTAGTTATAATAGACCCGAGGTATTTAAACTCGTTAACCCTTTCGAATTTCATATTTCCGGCCATTAGATCCCCGTCTTGATTACTTTGTCCAGACCTGACGACGGTCATATATTTTGTCTTCGATTCGCTAACTTCCAAGCCAATCTCTTTGGCTTTTGCGATCAAGATTTCTGCATTTTTAGCTACCGTTTCTTTATCATCCCCTAGTACGTCGAGATCATCCGCATATCCAAGAATTTGTATTACCCCATTGAGGGTAGCACCGGTCGGATTCGCCTGCACCTGCCTAACCACGTATTCTAAAACTAAGTTAAAAAGGACGCACGAAAGTGCATCGCCCTGTTTCAGGCCATCGCGGATCGAAAACTCTTCAGATAAACTACCGTTTACGCGTATTCTACCCTTACTGCCGCTTAAGCAAATTTCGATAAATCTAACCAATTTTCTTGGCACACCCAAGAACTCTAGGATCCAGTACATTCGCGCGCGTATGATAGAGTCGTAAGCTTTTTTAAAATCGATAAATAGCTGATGTACTGCTTCTTTAAATTCCCATTTCTTTTCTAACAGTTGTCTAATTGTAAACATTTGATCGCTTGTAGATCGGTTTCGGCGGAATCCACACTGGTAATCCCCAATGATTTCCTCGGCAAAAGGAGTTAGTCTACTTAGGATAACATTAGACAGGATCTTGTAGCACGAAGGCACAAGTGAAATTCCCCGATAGTTGTTACAGTTAGTTTTATCGCCTTTTTTAAAGATGGGAATAATGATAGAGGTATTCCGTTCTTCCGGCATGCGTTCTGTTTTCCAAACTGCGCGTATCAATTTACAAATTTGCCTTGTGAGGCAAGGGCCTCCATTTTTTATCAGTTCTGACGGTAGGTCATCGATGCCCGCGGCTTTGTTATTTTTCAACTTCTTGATGGCCATTTCTATTTCTATATCAGTAGGATCGTTAATTAATAGATCAGCAGTGTGGATTTCGCCGAGATTACCTTCAACGGGGGCTTCGCGTACATTTAATAGTTTATCGAAATAATCTTTCCATAAATTCAGTCTCTCTGTCGCATCGGCTACTAGATTGCCATTTTCGTCCCTCATTACTTCCGTTCTACTTTGAAAGCCTTTCCTTATAAAATTGATTCCCCTGTACATCTCACGCGGGTTATTTTGTTTATTATGCGCTTCTATTGCTAGTATTTTATTCTTTTCCCACTCCCTTTTCTTGGATCTATAGAGCCTATTTGTACTTTTGCTAATCTCGAGATATTTCTTATGTGTTTGATCGCACTTATTTTGTAAACTACTTAGTCTGGCCTTCCGACGTTTCTCAAACCAGAGTTTGCACTCTTCGTCAAACCATGGTTTGCTTTTGGTTACTTTCTTAAAACCTATCGTAAGTTTCGCGGCTGCCTTTATCGCCTTTTTCGTATTGCTCCACAGGGTTTCCGGGTCCTCCTCGTGATTATTGTTATCGTCTCTCTGTTCTTGGAGAGCGTCGAAACTATTAGAAATCTCAACTTGGTAATTTAATGTTTCTGTTGCTGTTTTGAACTTATCTATATTGAAACGAACTGTTGGCTCTGTGCGGCTTGTTTTCTTACTTAACGCTAGCCTAGATCTTAGTTTTACTATCACGAGAAAATGGTCTGAATTTAGATCCGCTCCCCTATACGATCTTATATCGAGAATGTTTGTATGACGTCTTCTGTCTATTAGAACGTGATCAATCTGATTGTGAGTTTTACCATCTGGTGATGTCCAGGTGGCCTTATGTATATTTTTATGCTTGAAATATGTGCTTTTGACAACGAGGTTCTTTGAAGCTGCAAAGTTTATTACTCTGGTTCCATTATCATTACTGACGTCATGCAAACTTTCTGATCCTATTGTAGGCCTATACATTGGTTCTTTTCCAATTTTCGCGTTGAAATCCCCCAATACTATTTTTGCGTCAAACGTTGAGAACTTGTCAAAAACCTGCTCGATTGTTTCATAAAAAAGATCTTTAGTGTCTTCGTCTTTGTCCTCGGTGGGGCAGTGCACATTGATTAATACGTGTTTGCTGAAATTACCCTTTAGTACAATGTATGATAACCGGTCGTTAATGAATTGCATGTCGATAAGTGCTTGCGAAATTCGTTTATTAATAAGAAAACCAGTCCCCAGTCTTTGCCCCTTAGCTCCCCCATAGTGAAAAGTATAGTCATCTTTAGAAATTGACGCGAAATCGCCCGACCAGCAGGTTTCTTGAAGTGCTATTACGTCAGTTTTGTATTCAATTGCTATCTTAATGAGTTCGCTAAGTCGGCCAGTTTTTAGACTACGCGCGTTTAGAGTTCCCACCCTTAGATCTTTAACTGTAGTTTTTTGTTTTTGCAAGTTAGCCATGGTAGTTTCAAGATAATCCGCACGTTAGGATCCTATTCCGATCGTAGGTGAGTCCACTGTCCCAGGAGTGATAACCTCCATACCTCCCTAGGTCTAAGTATGGGAGCTTTCCGACTCTGACAAGGACCATGTCAACTTGTCGTCAGACACATTACAGTTTCATCCTCGTACCCTAACGTCCCCCTGCAAGGCAGCGCGCCTACTGGCATCAATACCCCTTTGGCCCTATGCAGGCGAATCATTCCACACATCCCTTGCGGGCAGTGTCATCGCTGCAGTGTCCAATGGGCAGCAGGATTTTTCCCTTACAAGATTTTTAGTTTTGGTTCGGGTATAGTTTCTAGGTGGGTACACGCTGCACCTTGGCTTGCCAGAACCCACCCATTGTGTATGAACGCGAATGGGTGGGTCCCCCCAAGCCATGGCTGTCGTGTACCTATTTTTTACCAGTGCTAGATTCACCACACCCACGACTGGCTCCTATCGGCTGTCCGCGACTGCTTATTCTTGTATTCGCAGTTAACCTTGGGGGCTGTTCAGCCTTACGGGCCGTTCCTCTATCCGCAACCTGAGGACGCGCTACGTAGTGGTGATAGGAAACCCACCGAGTAGATTCAAAAAATAATAGACGAAATAAATGTTTAAAAATGGTGGGATGGACAAAATTAACACTAAAACATTAAAAATAGTCTCTGGCTTTATTACAGATTCTCTGGCTCATATATTCAATTTATGTACGGAAAAATCAATTTGGCCTGACTCACTAAAAGTTGCTGAAGTTGTCCCAATTTTTAAATCTGGTCACAAATATGATGTTGCTAATTATAGACCGATCTCATTAATATCAAACATAGCCAAAATTTTTGAAAAACTGATACACAATAGATTATTTAATTCTATTTCCTAGAATAAGATTCTAGCAGACAAACAATTTGGATTTATCAAAGGTAAAGGAACTAAAGACGCTTTAAGCTTTATTATTAATAAGATATATAAAAACCTTGATAAGAGTAACCCCATTGCGATTACATGCTTAGATTTATCTAAAGCATTTGACTGCGTCAATCATAAGATCTTATTAGAAAAACTATATAACTATGGGATTAGGGGGAATGCACATAATCTATTTAAAAGTTATCTAGACAATAGACTGCAAAAAGTTAGATTAGAACAAACTGAAAGCGAGTTTAGTGCGTTAAATACAGGAGTACCACAGGGTACAATTCTTGGTCCTATATTATTTATACTGTATGTAAATGACCTGATAATACAAATGCCAGAAAAATGTGTAATATCTTATGCGGACGACACTGCATTCATCTCCGTAGGAAAAACTTGGAAGGAAGTAGAAAATAATATGAACATGTATTTAGGAATTGTAGCTGAATGGTTAGAACTAAACAAACTATCTCTGAATATAAATAAAACAGTAATTATTGCCTTCGGTAATTATAGTGATAGTGTGCCCAAAGACCTAGACATAAAAATTAATGATAAAAAAATAAAGAAAGTTGAAAGTTGTAAATACCTAGGATTAATATTCGATTTCAATTTAAAATGGGATAAGCACATAGAATACATACTGAATAAAACTAAATACTTGATCTATATTTTCTATAAAATTTCCAAATTCATGCAAACTGATACATTAAGAATGATATACTATGTCTTATTTCATAGTATTATTAATTACGGAATAATTGCTTGGGGAGGAGCTTATAAAAAAAAGTTATCTTTGTTACAAAATGTACAAAACAGGTTATTAAAAATAATAAATAAAAATAATTTTGTGACAGAAAATCCACTAAACCTAACTCAACTTTTTGCTTTTGAATCTTTGATTTACAACTACAATATTCTTAAAGAGAAATATATCAATACGAATAGTAATACTAGAAATAAATTTATACAACATCCAAAAGTTTCTAAAGCTGTTAGTAATAAAAGCAACTACATTAATGCAATTAAGCTATATAACAGATTACCTACAGAATACAAAACTATGGATCTCTCAAAAACATTTACACGAACAAAATTGAAAATTTGGATAAGAATAAACGTATCGTAATATAAATATGTCACCATTGTATTTGAACTATACCTAACAATACTGTTTTTATGTATATAGTTTTAAATTTTCGCATTTTTATTTTTAGTTTTAAGTTAAGTTAAGTTAAGTTAAGTTAAGTTAAGTTACAGTTATGCCAGTCTCACGCACAGGTAACCCTGTTTACCTCTGTGAGATGCAAGTTATTATATCTAATAGGTTACATTTGTATATCTGTGAAATTTAATAATTTGTAAACTGCTACATAAATAAAAAAATAATTGTTCAAACAATTTCTCATTATTTTTAATAATATTCTGTTAGAATAATGCTAGAAAGTTTTTTTTTTAAATATTCAAAGTGTTTACTTTTCACCTACAGTTAGGTAAGGAATAATGCAATTTATCAAAGATAATTGCTTAAACAAATTATTATGGTTTATAAATATCTTCAAATATTTGGTTAAAAATCCTATTTTTCTCATTTAATTGACCTGGTTGAAAATTCCTCGTTTGGTAGAAAATTCATCGTTTATGGTAAAAAGGTCGCCTTTCTTGGTTGAAAATAAATTTTTTTGTTGGAAATCTAACTGTTTTGTTGAAAATTCATTTTTTTGTATTAAAAATTTATCTTTTATGGTAAAAAATTCATTTTTCTTCCTTGAAAATTCATCTAACTTCGGAAAAAATCTTGTTTTGGAATGAAAATTTAACTATTTGGTTAACAGTTCAACTATTTTGTTGAAAATTCATCTCTTTTGCCTGAAAGCTCAACTATTTGATTCTTAGTGCAACTGCTTTGTTAAAATTTCTTTTTTCTTTGCTTTAAAATTCGTCTTTTTGGGTTGAAAATTCATCTATAGTGTTCAAAATCCAATATATATTTTCACTTAAAATCTTCGGAGTTAAAAGTGTTTCATATTGAATTCAATATGGTATTTACATTAATTTTTTTAGAAGAATTTATTCTCCTTATTCTTGAAAATCACTCACTGTTGATTCAGGTGGATTGACTTAGTTTATTCACAGGTTTCACAATATAATTTTATTTTTTCAAGAATGATGAAAATGTTTCGCAATCGCGGTCTTATACTAAAGCATTCTATATGACTAACTTTCCGTTTTGAAATAATAATTGGTAAATATTTCACGTTGGTGCCTTGTATCGAGCGACATTTGTCAAGGCTCGTTTGAAAAAAAATAAACTTAAAAGATAAGAAAATGATTTTAATTTTGTTATGCTCATTTTGCATGAAATTATTCAGAATAAAATAGGTTTCTTTTCGATCTTAATTAAGTATTCAATTTAAGAGTTTGCGGCCTCTACCATGTAATCTTAAATATATATTACCATCTTTAACAATTCTGAATGCTTCATGGGTAATAAATTTAACAAATATCGAAAACTCTCGCATCTGAGATCAACAAATTTTATCATTCCACTATATTGATTATAAATCATAAACGATGAGTTGTTATTTGGTAGAAGGCATAAAAGTTAGTACATGTGGCAATCGTTTATCTTGTCAGATCATACGGCATTCTTGAAAAAGTCCGATTTCTGTTTTCCATCATTGTGCGTGCTGAGAAAAAAATGAAGATTTATTCTGAATTCCTATTCCTTGCGTTAGTAGGTGTCCTGCATTTTGAACGTGAGTGTAACATAATGATAAAACTATTATGTATGATGATAAGGTTGTTCGTGATAAGGGGTGCTCGCCTGTGGAATAAACTTCCACCTTGTATTAGAAAGGCTCCCTCACAGCATCATTTTAGGAAGAGTTTCTTCAATTTTTATTAGGTGATACGAATTCACTGCTTGAAATTACATTTTGGTAGTTGCTTTTTTGATCATATCATAAACTTATTCATGATTTCTAATTCATTTCGAAGTTATTATTTGTTGCTCAAGCTAGTCTAGCACTTACGCATGGACTTATGTTACGGAACAACCCTAGCTGTAGATTTTCAGAGATTTAGTAGATTCTTGTTCAACTCAACTATTATTTTTATTGTTTGTTAGTTTCCTAAATTTCAGAGTCACCACTACTCCTTTCGCTTATTTTCTTCTTCTTTCTTTTCCGTTATCAGTGTACGTTCAAGGACCTTAGATTTAAGAAACTATGTATTTTATCATTTCTGTTTCTTAGAGGGCTACTTAGCCTAAGAACTTTTTAATAAATTACAATTTTTTAAAATAAATCAAAAATGAGTATGAAACATATGTTCTCGAACGTGTTGACTTAAGAGCTTTTAATTTGAATTGTTCGTTTCTAAAGTGTCTGGCTTTCACATTAAAGTCTTTTTTTGATCCAACGTTATATCTGACGAGGCTTCAATTTATTGTAATATATACCAACTCTCTAGCATAACGAAATTTTCGATAAGACTAACCATATCAACTTTGCACATCAAAATTTCTAAATAAATAATTTTTCTCATAAAATTTTATTCCTAAATGTTTTTAAACATCATTGATAGAAGAGAAAATTTAAACTGTAAATGATTGTTTAATAATGGGAAATAATTATATACTCAACATTTCGCTAGCATAGTATAATTTGTAAACTTTCTCTCATTTTCGAAGAGATAAGAGAAACTGAATTACGGGCAAAAACTTATTTGGAAAAATTCGAAAAAAATTAGAAGCTCTTCAATACTTATGACAGATTTGAGGAGATTAAATTTTATTTAGGATTTCTGGGAAATTTTTAAATGGTTTAGGTCCTATTTCAAAAGAATAATTCAAATTTTTGAGGGTTTCAAAATGTATGGAAAAAGAATATGGAAGACTTTCAGACAATTTTTTTGATTTTTCAGGATTTGAAAATGTTTTAGGTAAACTGAATTTTGCAGGGTGTCAAGAGAATGGAATAAATGTTCTTAGGGTTCATGGAAAAATGGTTAATGATTGTTTTTTAATGAATTCTCAGAGAAAATTGAAGATTACAAAACATTTTTAATTATTTCCTAAAATTTTTAAAAAGAGTGTAAAAGATCTTAATCAAAATTTTGCAATTTCGCCATGTTAAATAATTTTATTAAAAAATTGAGTAAGTTCAAGAGATACTCAGAAATTTTAAAACGATTTAAAAATAATTGAAACTTCATTTTTTATTTCGAAAAATTAATTTTAAGAGATTATTTGAAGGGATTTCAAAACATTTCAAAAGATTTATAAAATTGTCAAAGAAGAATCTGAAAGATTTCAAGACAATTTTTTTAATTTTGCAGAAAAAAAAATGCAGAAAAAATTGGAATAATTTTTTAAGATTAGAAGTTTTAGAAAATTTAAAAAGATTAAAAAAAGAATTTTCTTAACTTTCTTGTGAAAATTTTAAATGATTTTTTATTTTGACCAATAAACTTTAAGAGAAATATAAAACAGGTTTTTAAACACTTCAAACGATTTCCTAAAATTTCGAAAAATATTGTAAAAGATTTTAAAGCAAACTGTTTCAATTTGATAAGATTAAAAAATCAAATAAATTCAGAAAATATTCAGAAGAATAGAAGAGATTCGAGAAGAATTTTAAGCTTAAAAATATTTTTAGAAATGTAGATTTTTGAAGATTTTAACAAAAAAAAACTTTCGAAGCTTTAAAAGAATTTCAAAAGGTTTCAAGATTTTAAGAAAAATTCGAGTCAGTTAGAAATACTTTCAGGAATTTAAGACGTTTTAAATAGATTATAAATATTTAAAAACTTGGAAACATTTCCGAAAATTAATCAAATGTTTCTTGATAACTTCTAAAAGTCCTGAACATATTTTTAAAAGACTCGAATTTTTTCTAATATTTTGTAAAATCCTATAAAATAAAATGTCTTGAAAATATTTTAAAATACAAATCTTTCTTAATTTTTTAGAAAGAATCTTATAAAAATTACATTTATATAAATTTAAGAAGCAAACTGATAATACCTATTTTCTTGTTTTTAATTCTCAGGATTTAATTTCAGCTCGAATTTAAGTGTATGAAAAGTTTTAACAAATAAAAAGTTTTTTCATATTTTTATATCGTATTATTGTTAATATTATTTTGTATTCTTTATGGTTTTGAAAAAAAGTTTTAAATTGCTGAATTTCAATTAGTTCTTACATCAGATAACGTCAATATTTGTATGACTAAAAAAATATTGAAAAAGGATTCAGGTTCACATCATAATACTGTTTTATTTATTTTTAGACAATGCTTCATTTTCAAAAACCTTTATTTTTGGCTGTGTCTAGTCTTCCCGTATTTCAGGACGACGAGGCACTTCGTTTTTTCTTTTATTTAAGAAAAATTTTATTGTTTTTAAACATAATACAAAAAATGTTACGTAACGGTGATGAGTAAGGGAGGGGCAAAGGAAATGTTACGGTCTGTTACATGGGGGGGGGGGGGGGTAAAAGATTGAGAGTAATGTTATGTAATATGTAAACGCTCCCTAAATTGTAATCAATTTAAAATAATATATATGTATATATATATATATATATATATATATAAATAAAGAATAAAGAAATTCATGTTTTCGTAATTCCAATATGTTTGTAGATGACAAATTGTTTTTACGTATCAGGAAACTTTAATCGTCTCGATACATTCCTACAGCTTTTTAGTTGCCAATGCTTGAGAGATAACGCATGTAGTCATTATAGACGCCTATTTTCAGGCACAATTCTAAACTCAAGTAAAAATTCAAACTTTGACATAGATAACGTTGAATCCACACAAAATAATACTGCTCAAGGTTTTTCTGTTCTTCAATGTGAATAATAATAATGATCGAAAGTGTCTTTTCCGAAGTATAGTTTTTCCTGCGGAATGTGTATCTGATATAGATTTTTTCATTTCTTCCAAACAGTATCTTTTTGAATCACACCTTCTGCTGCTATAATAAATAATCTTCTTATTTTTACTTTTATTCTCACCCAGAGCAATCTGGAAGATACATATTCATATTCCTTGCCATGCTGTTTTGCTGTCTCATTCATAATCAGATCAACTTCTTGGCTGTCATATGAATCACTACGTATTCCTGACCATAGTTCGAGTCCCTTTTTTAACTCTCCATTTCTATTACTCTTCTGTCGCATTGCTTTTTCATTCTTCCAGGTACAGATAAAATATATGGCTTCCTCACATGCATTGTTTCTCACAATTGTCTTTCCAATCCGAGCCTTCTCTATTGTTTGTATCATTCATTGCTCAAAATAGACACCCATTTACCAACTTGATGCGAGAAATTTATTTTGTGAGTAAGAATCATGTTGAAAATAATTAGCCAATTCGTCGCAAGGTGGCGAGTTCAGTTATAACATCAGTCCCACCCGACTTCGGTCATTCGAAGGGGAGTATAGGGACAAACCTAAAGCTACTACTTAAATGAAAAAAAAAATTTTTTATTCCTTGCCGATCTTCCTTACTTTGAAAGAGACAGTTTTCGTTTCCTGAACAATATTACATTCTTTATTGACCTTTGATTGTTCAAAATTTAAAAAGTTCAAGGTAATACTGTACAAAATCATCATGAATTAATGTCAATTTTTTCTTAAAAAATTAGGTGCAGGTGGTATAAAAGGATTTCCCAGGCTGGATATGGACACTATTCGCGTACAAATGTGGGACGACTCAACTTATAGTGGAGTTATCGACATCAGGCCTCGTACATATGTCACCTATTTCCTAAGGCGTAATGAAGATTTTAATCGCGATTTCTATTTTATACGAACAAGACAGGGCGCTCATTATGGTTATTATCTCTGGGAGGAGTTGCCAGGTCATCCTCATTTTTCTGATCTTCATACTCCAAGACACTGTTTTATGAAGATAGGAAATAGGCGTAACAGATCTTACCAACTTTATTCAGCAGACAATTTTGAAGAGTATCCTGTAAATCAACATAACCATAGAAGTGCAACCGAAAATGAATCAGGCGACTTTCCAGACCCCAACTATGTATATATAATGGTGCAAAACAAAGGAGCGTATAGATCAGTTTTACGGCAGTTGTAATCATGATGAGAGTTCTGGAATGTATTGGGCTTGTAATTTTTAAGACGGAAGTGATAATTTCAAAGATCCGTCAACATTGTTTTGTACATTCGTCAAATTACCTGCAACCAAATTTCCAGTTAGGTTTTTCGATCTTCCTATTCCGTAGTTATATGCATAAACTGTATGAATGAGAATGGGGTATATGGGCCAAAATCAGAAAGTCGAAATTATTCGATTTTGAATTAGGCGAAAAAAGGTATTTCGCAGATCAACGTAAAGCGTATTTTCTCTATTCATATTAATTATATTGTGTGTAAAAATAATTATTTGCGAGATTGAGAAGTAGGCTGTTATTCCATCATTATAATTTTTTGTATTTCATTACATTCTTCTGATGATCATCATTTAAGGTATTTTGTTGCTTAGAATAACAATCAGATCTACCTCTCCAGGTGTGAAATAGGAAGATTTAAATTTGATTGTTATTCTTCTTTATATTAAAATTGCTTAAACAAATACATAATAACCAGAATAAAATTGTTATCTTTATTGATCTTTTCACTCACTGAAAAAAATAGTTGGTTGAGAAAACTAATAAAGTAGTAGGGCCAACTACTTTAGTTTGTAAAATATGCCGCTGCTATTTTACTGGTTAGGGCTACTACTTTTATTCGCAAGATTGGCAGTAGTTTTCCTTACTACTTTACTTGTTATCGTGGCAATTTTCGATGGTACATACTATTTTCAGGCAGTTGTACTTACTACTTGAATTAGCAAGTCTTACTATTAAATTAGTTAGTCTTAAAAATAAACTAGTTGATCGCACTACCTAAAGTATTAATCCTCACTGTTACAATTAGTAAATTTTGTTATTTAAAATAGTGAGACTTACTATTAAAATTAGTAAGTCTCACTATTCAAATTAGTAGTCTTTACTATATTAAAACAGTGTTTATCGTGAAAATATACTTTTTTAATGAAAAAATAATTGTCTCCTGTTGCATTCTCTACTGCCGTAATAGTTCTGGCCAAGGTTTTTGCTTAAGACAAATCCCAAATGATCCTAAGCTTAAGCAATTATGGATGGAGAATATTAATCGAGATGATTGGATACCTCACTCGAAATCATCTGTTTGTGAGGTAAGATTTTAATTTTCAATAAATAATATAATAGAAGTAGGAAATGTACCTTATTTTTTTATGATTGCAGGTACATTTTGACGGAGACATGTGGGAAACTGTCAATAATAAAAGGAGGCTAAAAAAAGACGCAGTTCCAACGTTATTTCCTAGTCCGCCAGTTAGGAAAAGAAAAAGTGGCACTATTTTTCTGAGATCAGAGAAAAGAGTATGTGTATCAACTTAAAAAAAATGAATTAAGTGTGTTTTAATTAGATTTTTTTGAACGATTATTTACAAATAAGTTGAAGATTGTTTAATTTTCCATTTGATTATGATTATGATAAAATACATCTTTAAGTTCATTAATTTATTGATTATTTAATATTTGTTGTTGATATATAATTAAAATGTGTCCAATTATATATTAAAAAGTATTAGAGAGTATTACTAGTTTTTAACATTTTAAGACGTTCTAATTTTTTTTAGAAACAGATAAGACTGGCAACATTTGACACCCAAGTTTGTTCAAGTATGGGTACATCATCCGATAGTACAGTTGCTCCTTCCCACGTGTTAATAGTGAATCCTGAAGAAATGGCAATGTTCTCGTGAATATTTTTGTTAAATACTTTTCATTCAGTTTTATTTCCTTAAGGTCTCATAAACAGAAAAGTAGGCACAAAAAATTGATTTTAAAGTTAAATTTTTCACAGGAGCAGATTTTGACTAATATTCTAAGTGAATCAGTTCTTGAAACGGCTACAATTTCTGCAGCTCCTGCACCTGCCACTGATTCAAATTTATCAGTAAATCAAAAGGTAAACATATAATGCAAATAAAATATAATAATATGATAATGCCTTTAAGAAAATTAAACAGAATAAGAATCACGATCTAAACTACTGAAGCAAGATTATTAAAATTTATCTCTCACTTTGTACTTTTTTGTGTAGCTACTGTACGTAATGAGAGATGAAAAATATTAAGGCGTAAAAATTTGCACACTTTCAAATTGTTGCTTCCATAAAATAACATTTTTAACTTTGTAACCGACATTTCTATTTACAAATTATTTTCCTTTTTTTGATATTATTTAAGGAAATCTACTGTTCAAAAAATTGCTTTCATTATTGATATATTTATATTAACTTCAACAATAACTATTAATACTATCTATTTTATAATGAGAAGTTGTAGGCTCCGGAAGCTACGATCATGGTTCTTTAAAG
>CAKNYM010051040.1:76999-117776 GCA_932195095.1 Andricus curvator
TGGGGAGTTAGCCCAAAACAACGTGGCTGACTGCAAGAGCCGGAGCTTTCGGGCGATGGGGTCGCCACATCCCTACGCCTTTATCTATCTTTATCTATCTATCTATTATTATTATTATGTAATTATATTATCTAATTGTACATTTTGTATTTAACAGAACCAGACTTCATTTGAGCCACATGAAAATCCACCGAATGTGACGACGAATGAGCCAATGGAAGAAAATTAATTTGAGCCACATGCAAGTCCAACGAATGTAACTACGGAAGAAAAGCTGACAGAAAATTCATTGGATGGAGTCATTGATGATAATCTAACAGATCTACTTCAGAAGCAAGAACAACAAATCAAAGCTTTAAAAATCAGACTGCAGAAGGCTATAAATGAAAAAAGGTAATTGGAAAGAGATGGACATGCTACGTATAAAAGCGTATTAATGTCTTTGTTTACTGAGGATTAAATTCGAAATTTAGTTATGCAGCAGAGGATCGAAGGAAAGCCAAAACCCAACAGAATGGTCTAATGCAACAATTAAAAGAGCATTGCGTTTAAAATTCACATGTGGCAATACAGTTTATGATAAATTACTCAGACAAGGATTTCCCATGCCATCCCGCAAGACACTCAGCAGGCGAATCGAGCACATAAAATTTAGACCTGGGATTTCGGACGGAATGTTCTCGTATTTGGAACATAAAGTATCAAATGTTCTCAACCATATTGACCGAGAATGCTCTGCAGCAATTGACGAAGTCACATTTGTTGGAGGTAAAATGTTTGATCTTCAGACTAAAGAATACGTTGGTGACATTACTCTGCCAGCTGGTATGGAGGGTGAGGTCAAGCATGCCAATGTTTATATTTTAACTGGAACTGGTTGCCGCTGGAAAGAAGTTGTAGGGTATGACTTTACAGGTGCTAGTTTTGACGGTACTTTATTAAAACCAATTATTTTACAGATAATCGCCAAAGCAGAAAATATCGGTCTACGAGTCAATAGTGTAACGTTTGATATGGGACCGAATAACGTTGCCTGCTGAAATGCGTTCGGAATCACTGCTGGTAGAAACACTGGCATAAAAAATTCGATTCCTCATCTTCATCCGCATGGGGATCCTGATTGTCGTCTTCACTTCTTTGCAGATGAGCCACATTTGCTAAAAAATACAGTGCAAAGCATAATCAATAACAAAAAAATGTATTTGTCACTCGATATTCAGGAAGCTTACAATTTGCCTACAAATATTGTTGACGCTGATCATTTAATTGAAATGCTGAAGTCACAAGAAGACTTATTTTTTACTTTAACACCACACATAAAAGCAGAAGATGTCATTCTTTCAAAGAATAGAAATTTTCATAAAACGAACTTTAACAGTGCATACAAAATTTTGAACCCAGAAGTCAGCGCTGCATTATATTTTTTAGCAGATGCAAACTCAAAACCCGAGTATGAAACTACTGCTTGGTTCTTTGGCAATCTTGCAAAGTGGTACAGATTGATGACATCGAGGAATCTACAAAGTGCGATCAGCAGATTCAGCACAGAGAAATACGAGGAAACAATTAATTTTCTGAGGGAATGACGGACCTTATGGGAATGATTCGAATTGGCGAGGCAGGGATTTTCAAACCTTGTCAAAAAGGATTCATGCTGTCCACAATGTCGGCCACTGAGCTCAGCGAGTATTTGCTAAATCAGAAAGGTTTTAAATTTGTCTTCACATCCAGATTTAGCCAGGATGTTATCGAAAACTTACTTAGCGTTATCCGGTCAAAGCATGTTATGCCGAATGTTTTACAATTTAAATACGATTTGCGATTGATTTCCATTGCGCAGTATTCCAGACCCATTCATTCCAGCACCATTAACTCAAAAAGCTATTTCCGAAAACTTCTATAATGCTTCCACGAAGCCATTACCGGCAATTTCTCCATCATTACTAGCACATGTGGAAGCTACCTCAGCTAATGCAATCAGTGTAGCCAGAAATCAGTTGCAAGAAACTCAAGTTGCTGGATCATACTCCATTTTTCCATCTTCACCAGCCAATGCCACAATGTATTTAGGTTTATTACCATTACCTATTGATCCATTAGGCACTATTGAGAAGAATGCTTATAAGCAGCATTGAGAAAAACAATAAGAACTGTGATTCCTGCATTGCATCAGTCGGTTCCAGGAATTCGGCTAGTTTTGCACATCTCGATGTAGCCAAATTCGTGGCCTACAAGCAATATAAAGAAAACTTGCTTTTCTACGTTAATGAAGCTGCTTTTGAGACTCTCCAGAAAATGGAACAAATATTTAGATCATTGTACCCTGTTGTACAAAAATTGGTAAAATGAATCTCTATGGTTTCTTTCTACCACGATTCAATTCAGTAAAAAGCAGTCACATTTTGACGTGACACAATTTAAAAGACAAAATATTGCGTCGATTTTGCTCTTTCGTCTAAGAATTTGTAATCAAGCTATATCTAAGGAAAAAGATATTGTGAACAAATATGCTAGCAAAAGCATGGCTATGCACATAACTTATCTATAAGAATTTTGGTGTTTAGAATTCTAAACATGAAAGTAAACGAACTATCTTTTTTTTTTCAATTGCAATATGTCTTCCAATATTACTTTTGTAGTATAATGTATAGATTTGAAATGTAATTTCGAATGAACGTTCACCTGCAACATAAATTCTCTGCGATATTTGATGTATAATTTGAAAATTTTTTTAATTGAAATATAATTCCAGCACATCAGAAGTGAAAACTTCTTTACTTTATTTATTCAATTTACATTCCAGTTGTAACATAAAGCCTCGATTACTTTTTATATTGTTATGAAATAAAGACTTATTTAAATAAAAAACAACTTTTTTGGACTAGAAAAAACATTACACACACCTATTGTAAAAAAATGTTTTTTAGCCTCATAAAAATACTTCTTTCATATCTGATTTCTTAACTCCGTTTTGAAAAATATTATTTTAATGTACCCTTTATTTTGGTATTCTCTAGGTTTGAATTAAATTGATTTTTATTTGATATATTTTATTCAAAGGTGTTGAAAAAAGGCCGTAAGTTCAGAATTCAATTTCTCTACTTTACTTCATAAACAATACAATTCGAAATTTTTCCCCTGTGTATTGTCTTATTTTAATTTTTTTTTCGCAGGAATTCGAAAATTTGTGGTATAAGATTGAATTTGGCCTAATTTATTAATTAATATTTCAAGAATTCATGTAATTACAAAAATTATTTTTTACTTTGCAATCATTTTCAATGATCAAATCTAAATTATTATTATTGTTATTCTACTTACTTAATTAGATGTTACATCATTTATCCAATTTTAAAATTTAAAAAAAAGTGTGCTTAAAAAAAAAGATTCTTCACTTTTCAAACATTCTTAATTGTTACACCTACATTGTTATTATGTGAGAAGTTGTAGGCTCCGGAAGCTACGATCATGGTTCTTTAAAAGCAACCAATCCCGACGCAACTGGAACGTGTACGTCATCCGCTTCTGCTCCTTCTGTCCTAGAAGGTAAGCAAGAGCGGGAAATTTACGCGAGATAACATCGGGCAACACTGTTCCTTGGAGTCAGGTCTCTAGCCGCGGATGATCTTACGCGGCAGACGGGACAGTTGGAGATGAAGTTTCACCTCTGGATACTTTTTTAGAGCTACCAATTGTTATTATTATTATTATTATTATTATTATATTATTATTATTATCACCTACATTGTTATTATTATTATTATTTTGATTATTATATTTATTTACTATTCAATCAGTGTCTGAACATTAAATTTGACTTGAAAGTCGCGCCAATTTCAAAATATCCGATTCCGATTTCGCGGCACCAATCAGAAGCGGAGTAAGCGGTGACACAACTCTCCCTAGAGTAACTCTAGAGGCGATCGAGAACATGATGCGATATTTCGGTGCTAATGTTGGCAGCACTGCTCAGGTTTCAGTGCTGCCAATGTCGCCAAGGAGGGAAACTTGTAACTTTTACTACTTTTATTCCTTAGAAAATGAATTGGTGGTAAATGTGACTACTTTATTTGTTGTGAATAGAATTACTATCGTTTCTAATATAACCTAGGTAGGATTACTAACGGCGACTTGTTGCCGCACTAAACTGGTTAGTTACTTTTACCATCGAAGTGGTTGTCGCATCTAATACCATCTCTACTAATAAAGAGCTTCTTGTCACAACCAACCATGTTTTGCAGTGCTCTACTAGTTTATATAAAATATTTACAGAAGAGGACTGAGATTTAATATTATTTCGAAGATTTTAAAGGATTTCAAGAAGTTCAAAAAATAATTTAATGGAATTGCAAAGAATTTCCCAAACCTTATGAGGATTTGAAAGAATTTCACAGGACCTCTAAACATTGGATAATATTTCTATAAATTTCATAGAATTTTCCAAGAGTTAAGAGTTTTCGTAGGATTTTAAGGATTTGAAGTGATTTAAAAATATTTCAGGGGATTTCATAGAACTTAATATAATATTTGAACGCGATAATATATTACAAATTATTCCTTGTTGCAGTATATTGTTCCGAATCTATCAGAGCCTAAAAAGCAATCATTAATTTTTAGAGTGAATGGCTTTGAGCTACTTTTATGGGTTCCCGCAAAAAACATATAAGTGATAACTTTGAATTTTACGTAATTATTTTACGTTTTCAATTGAATTCATGGAATTCAACGAATAAATAAAATTTAAGGAATTTAATGAATTCACGGAATTCATGGAATTCAGCGAATTTAAGGAATTAATCGAATTCAAGGAATTAATGGAATACAAAGAATTCATGAAATTCAATGAGTTCATTGAATACAACCAAGTCATGAAATTTAACGAATTCATGGAATTCATAAAATTCACGAAATTCATGCAATCCACGGAATTCACATTCACGAAATTCAGCGAATTCACCGAATTATTGAAATTCGAGAAATTTACAAAATTCTGGGAATTCAAGGAATGCACAAAATTCAAGAAATACACGGAATTCACGGAATTGAAGAAATTAATTGAATTCATAGGATTCAACGCATTGATGGAATTGAACGAATTCAGTGAATTCACGGAATTCACGGAATTGATGGAATTAAACGAATTTAATGAATTCACGGAATTCATGAAATTCAGCGTATTCAAAGAATTCATTGAATTCGCGACATCCATGAGAATAAAAAAATTCTTTTATGGGTACCCCCAAAAAACCTATGAGTGATAACTTTGAATTTTACGTAATTATTTTACGTTTTGATTGAATTCAAGGAATTCATGGAATCCAGTGAACCCACGGAATTCGCAAAATTCATGGAATTCAGCGATTCAGCGAATTCACAGAATTCAGCGAATTCAAGGAATTTATGGAATACAACGAATTCATGAAATTCAACGAGTTCATTGAATTCAACCAATTCATGGAACTCAACCAATTCATGAAATTCAACCAATTCATGAAATTCAAGAAATTCATGAAATTCAACGAATTCATTATCATTATTATTATTATACCAATAAGCCACTTGTCTTCCGGGGTAGGCGTGACTTGCTCGGTTGAAAAATAGTAGTGTGTGGATGGGTATATAGGTATAATTTAGATAGGTATAGATATTTTAGATTGATCTAGAATTCTCGTGTTATTTATTTAAATGTCACGCTCGTTCCGCAACACTGCTCCAACCCAGGTTGCTGATAAATCTCTCTAGCGATCACCCGCAGTGAATAGTCTCACAAAATTGTTATGTGTGGTTCCCCACTTGGGCCCATTAGTATCCAAGGTCTTTGTTTCAGGCGTCATTCACTCTATTGTCACTCTGTTTACAAACTATTTGTCGGCACACTTTTCTGTCCTGGCATACTACTCTAGCTTCCTTCACGTTCATGCATTTTTTCATGCATGCTCTCAGGGCCGGCCTTAGGGGTTTTGACGCCCGGGGCAAAAATAAAATTCTGCGCCCCCCTCCAATAATTGAATATATATTAATTAATCAATGTGCCGTTAAATTGAATTTCGCAAATACAGGTAGGTTATTGATGAATGAAAAATTATTTTTAAATTATTTCAAGGATTTTAATATTCAAATCTTCATTATACTTATATATAATTATAAACATACATATTATATACATATACATACCTAACATACATTTATACATAATTGTACATAGAAGGTTTAACACAGTTCAATTCGATACCTATTATTGGTACTTTGTATCACGAATAATCAAATAAATTTTACTTTTCGAGCTTTTGCTCTCGCAAATTCTTCAATGACATCAGAAAAATCTATTAGACTCAAAATCTATTTCTCAATTGATAGCATCGAGAGAGCGCTTAATCTATCATCTGACATAGTCGATCTCAAGTATGTTTTAATTAGTTTCAACTTTGAGAAGCTTCTTTCCGCGGATGCCACTGTGACAGGAGTTGTTAAAAAAATGTGCAACGCGACCCATACTTTAGGAAAAGTGTCGTGCAAATTGTTTTTGACTAAAAAATCCAATGCTTCGATGGGTCTTGTGACATTTTCTGGCAACGTATATTTCAAGTGTATTAACTCATCGCAGAGATCTCTACCATTAATGTCACTTTCCTTACGATGCGTCAGTGTTTCTTCTAATTGTTTACAAAGTGGCGTCAAAATATTGCGTTCAGAAGATGCTTTCAGATCATATAAAAAAGACCAGATTTTGTTGTAATATTTTAGTTGTTGGAATCGCTCTCTAACAGATGCACACACTTGATCGAGCAGTATGTAAAAAAAGTTTATTTTAAAATTTCTTTCGCGATCTTCGAGTAGCTCATCTGGTGTTTCGTGATCAAATTGTTTTGTTCTTTTGTGTCGCACTCGCTTCTCACTTTGGAACGTTGATTCTAGTTCCAAATCTGCAGCTATTTCTTTCGCACATATCATAGCGCTTTCAAAACCCGTGTTCCGATAGTTCTGCAGATAAGTCTGACACGATTCTAGCAATTCATTAATTACCAGAAGATCTGCAGACTGATTTTGCATTGCTTTGCTGATAATATTCACTTGAAACAAGATGTCATACCAAACAACCATTCCTACCATGAATTTAAAATCATTGATTTCATTAGAAAGTGTCAGAGCTTCGTGGCGAACATCTGAATCGTAATCTCTATCATTAGAAAGAGCAATTAATGCTGCATTGATATTTCTTAGCTCATACCTGAATGGCTTTAAGCTTTCAATTCTGCCTTCCCAACGAGTAGGACAAAGATTTTTTAAAGTTAAACATTCCACATATGTTATCAAAATTTCCCATCGCTGAGATGACCCAGAAAACAAAACATAAATTCGCTGGATTACCCCAAAGATAAAAATAGTTGCATTACTTGAGTTTGCTGCATCACAGATTACGAGATTAAGACTGTGATTTCCACATGGTAGAAAACTTGCTCTGGGATTTAATTCTAGAATTCTGGCTTGAACTCCGCTTTCTTTTCCTCTCATATTTGACCCATTGTCATATGCTTGACCGCGGCAATCTTCAATTTTTATATCATTTTCACGCAATACTTTAAGAATATGATCTGTTAAGTTTAAACCAGTTGTTTTTCCGACAGATGTAAAACAAATAAAGTGTTCCCTTATGTGAATTCTATTACCATATACGTCTACATATCTGAGAATAAGAGACAACTGCTCTTTACGTGATTTGTCTCTTGTATAATCAGCAATCAACGAATAGTATTTTGAAATTTTCAAATGATCTACAATGTAACTTAAAACCTTTTTCGCCAATAACATAAGAAGTTCCGTTTGAATTGTTTTTCCGCAATAGTGGTCACTTACTTCCTTCGAAATTACTCGACGTAAATGCTCTTTCACTACCAAATCATACTTTCCAAGTAATTCCACGAGGCCTAAAAAGTTACTATTTTGCGGTGTAAAAGGAGTGTCGGAAGAACTACGAAATGATAAATTTTGGGTGGCTAGAAATTCTACTACACTAATTAACCTATGTAAGACATTACTCCAATGTTTCTGCTCACGGGCTAATGCCTTTTTTTGGGCAGCATGTCGACAGAGAAGAATTTTTCGTAGAACCTTGTGTCTTCATTGAGGAGAAAACGATAACTAATGTACGGTGGTACAGAACTTGCATGAATACCATTCGAAGTAGGGGTAATGGAGGAAAATTCAGCAGAATTAGCAATACAGAATAGGTAACATAATTGCATTTAACTTAAGTTTAAATCTCTATGAATCGCTCAAATTAGGGACCCCAGTTGGACTTTTAAAATCAACCTTCATAGAAATAAATCAAAATTACCCTCACTCTGTCCTGCTAGTGCTTCATGAAATATATTATGTTTAAGAAGTCTAAGATTTCTACATTAAGTCTATAATGGCGAGAGTTGATTGAAAAGTCCTATTTGAAAGAAAATAGAATGAAGACACGCCCACAAGGATGGGGTTTGTGTAAATCGAAGGTAAGCTCTTCTCCGAAATGTATTGTCTCCCGTTAGACAAAGTTTTATAGTCAGGTCATTTTGGATAATTATTTCGGAAATGAATAGGCTTAATCCCAATTGCGGCGCCCCCCTGGACGCAGCGCCCGGGGCTACCGCCCCGGTTGCCCACCCCAAAGACCGGCAGTGCATGCTCTCGTGTTTCTATGGCTTCTTATGTCTCTACGGATCAATGTCTCATTTACAGATTCTAACCATTCTTTCGACGGTCTACCTCTGGGCATTCTGCCATTTACTTTACCTTTATACACTTGTTTGGTCAGTCGTTCATCTTTCATTCTTTCAAGATGACCGAACCATCTTAAATGATTTCTTTCCCATGTGTCAACTATTGTCTCTTTTGCACCACATTCCTTGAGGATTATCTCGTTTCGGACTTTGTCCATCAGTGTTTTTCCGCATATTGTGCGCAGAGGTTTCATGCCAATCGCGTTAATTTTACTCCTGTCCTTTTCTTGACAGGTCCATGTCTCGCTACCGTAACGTACAGTCCTTACGAATATAGAATTATGTATGGCCATTTTAACTTTTTTTGATATGTTTTTATTTGTGAGGATGCACCCTGCTCTACCGATAACCTTCTTACCTTCGCTAGTGGATAGACTACCTAGATATACGTACTTGTCAACTTGTTCTAATCTCTCATCATTCACGACAATGTTGCACATTTTTTTCTCACTTTTTCCCTCAAACACCATGATTTTTTTTTATTTACGTTAATTTTGAGTCCCATGTCCTTCATGCTTGAGTTAAGTTTATTCAACATTCTTTGCAAGTCCTCGATTGATTCTGCCATAACAATCTTGTCATCTGCGAAATCTAACCAATTACCTTCACTGTTTCGAGATCTACACCTTCTTCGTCGAAGAGGGCCGTTCTTAGACACTTATCCACAAATATGATAAATAGCCATGACGGCATAACGCATCCTTGTTTCACGCCTTGCATAACATCGAACCAGTCACTCAGTTTCCCATTCACCCTTACACTAGCTTTACTACCTGTATATATTGTTTTTATTGCTTGTAGGAACCATCCATTCACTCCGTACTCATTAAGGACTTCCCAAAGTTTACTTTTAATTACCTTGTTAAATGCTTTTTCTAGGTCAACAAATGCACATAAAACTTTCTTTCCTACTCTCAAGCTTTTTTCTGTGATCTGCCTTAAGCTAAATATCTGATCTGTACATTATCTTCCTGGCATAAATCCACTTTGGACTTCCCATATCTTTTCTACTGTAATTTTCATTACCCTACGAATGAGTATTTTTGAGTATATTTTACTTACGGTATGCCACGCTGAAAAAAACAGTTCTCGTCAGATCGCTGAAGTTAAGCAGCGTTGGGCGCGGTTAGTACTTGGATGGGTGACCATGCGAGAATACTGTGTGCTGTTGGCATATTATGGGTGTGGTGAGCCCAAATTTGTAGTTATTTATAACTACAAGAAAACTATCCACCTAGAAACACTACCCGAATCGGGTAGTGTCACGCCTACCCTGAAAGGGAAATGGCTTAATGGTAGACATACTTAGTAAGCTGATACCTCTGTAATTACTGCAGTTGCTTTTGTCTCCCTTTCTTTTGTATATTGGTACGATAATCGCTTTTCTCCAATCATCTGGGACTTCTCCCATCTCGATACATAAATTTATCAATTCGCACAACCTGTGAGGTATGTACTAGCCACCGTATTGAAGCATTTCAGCGCTAATACTGTCTACGCCAGTAGCCTTACCTTTTTTTATGTTCTTAATTATATCTCTAACCTCAGTGACGCAGACTTTTTCAATTGGGTTTTTTAATGCATCATGTTCTATGTCGCAGTTCTGTTGCCCTATATCGTCACCTACTGATAATTCTTTAAAAGAGTCTTTTAAAGCATATACTTCAATCGCAGTTTTAACAATGATATCCCGTAACAAAGTCCACGCGCCCTGTATATCTTTATTCCTCCTAAGCGCCTTCCAAGTTGCCTCATCTATGCGTTCGTTTATCTTATTCTGAAAATCTATTCGCACTTCCGGTTTCTGTAAATTTTCATTCTTGATTCGCGTTTGTTTCGTTTTTTTTGTTCTCTTTCTTCTCCATCCCCACCCTAAGTTTATTTTGGAGACTAAAAGGTAATGATCAGTATTGCATTCGGAAACCCTCATGACTCTTGTATCTTTGACTAGTTCTCTTAGTCTTTCATCCGCAATAATGAAGTCAATTACACTGCGATTATTTGAAGGGTAGAAATGCAGAAGGAGTCAAGCGCCAAATTTTCGAAATCGGGTTTATTAGCTCAAAAAATCAGATAAATTCTGATACTACATGCCTGCCAAAGGATTTCTTTGAGGCATCATTTTTCAAAATTCTCACTAAAAAAAGAACAGCTGGAGGGGTCAAGCGCCAATGTGTACTTGATCCCGATAAATCATCGCGCCTGCGCAGTATTGAGAAATCATGATCGTAGCAGACGAAAGGACGCTTGTGTTTGGCTTGTGTTTTTGTGTTTACAGTAAAAGTTTTTTGTGTTTTTAAATTAAAAACAATGCCACTTGGTGGAAATGTTGCCTTTTATGCCTCCTTGGGCGCAGCAACAATATATGGAAATTATTCAGGGGCATTAAGGGCGTGTAAGGCCAACGGCCATACCACGCTGAAAACCCCAGTTCTCGTCAGATCACTGAAGTTAAGCAGCGTTGGACGCGGTTAGTACTTGGATGGGTGACCATTCAAGAATACTGACATGAGTGCTGTTGGCACATCGTGGGTGTGGTGAGCCCACACTTGTATTTATTTATAACTACAAGAAAAACCTAGAAACACTACCCGAATCGGGTAGTGTCACGCCTACCCTGAAAGGGAAATGGTTTAATGGTATATATTAAAATATGCATAACGATCCATATGCTGATTATGGTTACCCCGTTTTATAATATTTTTTCTACGATTTTATAATAAAAAGTTAAATAAAAATTTTCCTTGAATATCTTGAATTAATCACATTCTGAAGATATTGATATAGTACAATCTACGATAGGATAAAATAACAAATTGCTTACTTCTAATTTCAACGGACATAATATTACAAGAAGAAACCTAATACAAGGAAAATAATAATAATCGCAGTAATTATTGCCGTTTAAAGTTGTCCGAGAAGCTTTTCCAACCTCAAAGTAAAAAATTCAATTTCATTCTTCTCGACACTGGTTAATTATTTCTAATTACTATTGGGTCCTTGCATTCAGTACTGAATAAGCTAAAACCCAATTTCTCATTTTTTGTAAATATGCAAAATTATTGCTGCTATCGTCATTTGAAGTTGAAATGTCAGTTTTACGCTATTTCGAAGTCATAATTGCATTTTCAAATTTCTCGAAACTGCGTAATTTTTTTCAAACAAACTTTTTGGAAATCATTTCGTCCATTCAATAGCTAGAATTTAAATTTTTATTTTTTTCTTAAACTGCAAATTGACTCCACAATTAATGTTGAAAGATGTTAAAAGTCGATACGGACCCGAAATCTAACCTCGAAACGTGACCTGTTTCATTAATTTTCTCGAAACCGGATAGCTTTTTGTAAGCAAACTTTTTTTAGTTCGATAGAGCATGAAAGTATCTCGAAAGTGCTTTCTTATTTTTTTCTTAAATGGGCCTGCTGAATTTACAACATGTTTTTAGTCTCTCCTGAAAAAAGTGAAAAATGGCGCTTGACTCCTTCTGCATTCTTACCCTTCATTTCCTTTGCACCAGGTGTACATGTGGATCATTTTATGTCGAAACCAAGTATTGGTAATAAATAGGCCCTTTTCTAAGCATAAGCTAACTAATTTTTCCCCGTTATAATTTTTTCTTGTTGGATCCCCAAAATTACCTAGCACCCTTTCTGTATCTGTGCCCTGACGTTGGACGACGATCCAACCGTTCATATCTCCTAGCAGAATTATTCTTTCACCTTGATCGCAAGTACTTATTGTATCAGTTAAAGTGTCCCAGAAGGCGTCTTTGACATCTCTCGGATCGCTGTCAACTGAGGTGTAGCACGCTATGATAAATAATCTTCTGATTCCTACCTTCATTCTAGCCCACATCAATCTGGGTGATACAAAATCATGATCTTTGAGATGCTGTCTTGCTTTTTCATTCATAATTAAACGACCCCTTGACTACCATGTGATTCACTACCTACTCCTGGCCACATTTCAAAACCGCCTTTCAATACCCCATTTTCTATGTTTCTACTTTCGCAACCCTTTTTCTTCGTCTCAGGTACACATAAAATATCTAGTTTTCTTATGTGCATGGTTTCGCGTAAAACACCCAGGCTCCATTCATCGCCTGAAACTCGACCTTTACGTTTACCGTGTGTATGCATTTCGTCAATCCAAGTTTCAGTCCATTCCGAGGCTACTTTATTGTTTGTATTATTCATGTTTAGATTGCACACCCAACTATCACCTTTATGCGCAAAATTTGTTTTGTGGGTCGGTAATCACATGTACATAGCAATGCGATTCACATATCCCAGGTATTATAAGTCACCTTTAACATACCGTTTGATCGGAGGCGAAGATCATTCACATTCTGGAATAGCCCACGTGCTTAACCTGATTCGAGGAGGAGTACCTTAGACATATCGAGAGCGATATCCTACAGTGCAGAAATTTTGATACCCAATAGATATTCCAAGGATATCTCAAGATATCCTCAGAATATCACATTAGTATCTCCAATCTTTATACCAAGGATATCCTATAAATGTAGATACATATTAATCTACACATCATGTATTTTCAATCCACTAAATAAATAAACTTATTGTTTATCAATATCGCAATATTTTTATCCGAAGGGACTGACGCTTCGTACCCGCCTAAAGTATTTTCAAAACACGAAATTTTCTATATTATGTTGGACTCTATTATATATTAAATATATCTGATAAAAACTCATGTACCTAGATTCAGGACTACTTGTTCAGAGACTGCAAAAAATTACAAACGTTATCATTTATTATTTGATTTTATATGTTGCGTTAATCATCGGCAGATGGACTACACTACAGTCAGGCGGTCTCAAAACGTCAAGAATTGATGAAAAGTAGGTAAGTCTAAATTTACATAAACCTAACATACTTTTCTCAAAATTTGTCTATTTTGTTGAAAATTCATCTTTTTTTGGTAATCTATTATTAAAATCTGAATAAAATCAAAATTAAAATAAAGCAAAATCTATTATTAATGTATTTTCTTGTTTAAAAATTTATGTTTAGTGTTGGGAAATCAACCATTCTGGTAGAAAAGTCAAGTATTCGGTTAATAATGAACTTTTTTATTGAGAATTCATTTTTTCAGCTTAAAAATTTATTTTCTTTTGTTAAAAATTCAATGTTTCTTTTGTTGAAACACTTACAATTACATGATTCTTTGAGAATTCATATTTTCTTCAAAAAACCCTGGTTAACAACACGAATACCAATGGGGGAATTTACCACTCGCCAGAGTGCACGATCTGTCCGGGTCCGAGTTCTGCGAAAATTCGAATTAAATATATGAAAAATAGCTTTTTTTATACAAATTATTAATAAAATTTCACATTTTATTCGTAAAATAGAGTCAAAGTGTCAGTTATTCAGTTCAAAAAGAAAAAATGAAATATTTTAAGTACGGTCAGGTTTTCTTGCATAGTTCTGAATTTCACAAACACAACATTATTGTTTACTGAAAGAACATTTCAAAGTACATGTTTTCAAAAGTTTACTATTTTTTTAGAGCAAAAACTAACAACAACCATATTTTAAAATAAAAGAACCAACTGGTTTGGAGAAAAATCGTGTTCTTTTTTTTTTTGGCTGAATTCAACTGTTGAAAACTGTTAAAAACTGATCTTCTCTATTTTAGTTGAATTCAACGGCTTTTAATATAAAATATTTTTCGGTTGAAATATCAACTAATAAATTTTAGGTTGTTTATTGAAGATTCATCTCTTCGGTTCAAAATAACCTATTTTGATGAAAATCAGTTGTTTTTCGTTAAAAAATGTTTAAAAATGAACCATTTGGATGAAAATTCAGGTATTTCATGGAAAATTCGTCTCTTGGGCGTGAAAATTAATCTTTATACTTAACAATTAATCTTTTTTATTGAAAAATCATTTTTTGATGGAAAATTGAACTAATTTTTTCGATAATTCATGTTTTTTTTCTTGAAGATTGATCTTTTTACTTGAAAATTCAACTATGTGTGTGAATCTTGACCTTGTTTTACAAAATTGTTCTCTTGTTTGCAAAATTTAACTATTTTATTGCAAATTTGTTTTTTTTTTTTCTAAAAATATTTATTGCATTTTTTTTAAGACTTAATAATATTTTAAAAATCGATTTTTATAGTGAAACTTTCTTCATTAGCCTAATTCAAAGTTGATGCGAGAATATAAAAGATTCCTTGGTTCGAGACGAATCGATTGCCCTGCAATATTAATACATTTTATTAAAGAGTAGGGAAATTATGGTAATTTATATATTTTCAAAATCTATTTTCATAGTAAAAATTTCCTCATTCTCATAATTTAAAGTTGATGCGAGAATAGGAAAGTTGTGTTGCTTTGAGACGAATCTATTGACCTATAGTATTGATACATGTATTGAAGAGTAAGGAAGCTATGGTAATGGTAATTAATTAATTTAATTTAATTTAAAAATAATTTAATTAATTAAATTAATAAATAAAAAAAATTAATAAAATCGATAAAAAAATATAATAATAGAATAAATAAAGAAATACAAAATAATAATAGAAAATGAAATTAATTGAAAATTCTTTTTTGCTTGAAAATACAACAATTGATAGAAAATTAAACCATATTGTTGACAATTTCCCTTTTTTGATACAATTTTTTTGGTGAAAAATGCAACTATTTGTTTGAAAATTCATCTTTTTTGGATGAAAATTCAACTATTTTTTTGGTAGAAAATTCAAACATTTGATTAAAAACTGAACTATTTTTTTTTTAACAATATCCTACTAGGTAGAAAATGAACTTTTTTGTTGAAAACTCATAGTTTCGGGTGGAAAATCCAACTGTTTCAGGGAAAAATCATGTATTTTGTTGAAAGTTCGTCCTTTGGAGTAAGAAATTAGTTTCAGGTTTCGAAAAATCATCATTTTGGTTGAGAATTCAAATATTTTGTTTACAATTCGTGTTTTTAATTGAATTCAGCAGGTTAAAATTTTTTTTTTTTTCAAATTAATTTTTCAAACTAAAATTTGTTTGTTGAATTTTGTTGAAAATTCTTCCTTTTCGACGAAAATTCAAATATTTTTACAAAGTCTTCTTTGTGTTCGAAGATTCTACTTACTATAGAACAACTCATTAGAAGTGCGAAAAATGTGGAAAAAGTGTTAAAAAATATCCCAAAGTTGGTAATGTTGTTTCTAGATTGCTTGCGCAAAGAAGCGGTTTTCATAAACATGAATATCGTATCTTCATGTAATTCTGGCACTGTAGTAGTATAAGCATACTCTTGAAAACGTGTTGTAATTCTTGATAATTCTGAATCAGAAAAAATTGTTGTATTGACTAGACTTATTACTCATGTATATGCGTAAAAGATCTAGTAAATACCAAAGTTTTCCATAGGAGTATTATCTAAAAAATAAATAAAGCAGACATCGGATGACAGTCGTAAAAGTGAGTATATATAGCAGCCATTTTGGTCTCAATTCTATCACGAACTTCTTGAAAACTGATATTTCTGTTCTCTATCATCTTATCCACTGAGAAGCAATGAAGATTCTTACTGAAATACAACTTCTTGTCTTTGCGGGCTTCTTGAATTTCAAACGTAAGTGCAATGTATTTATAAAAGTAATATGTATGATAAATGCGGCATATACGATCTCTAGCATGCTTACTTAAAAGCTAACATTTAGAATTGTTAGTTTCTGAAGTGTCCAGTTTGAACACTAACGCGTTTTTTTCTTTCTTGATAAAATGATCTCTCTCAAGAGGCTTAAATGTGTTAAAATATAGTCAAACTGACTACTACTATCGAATTTTGCGTGAGATTGTCCCATTACCAGATCCTTCACAGCTAGTATTGGAAAAAATTGCCTAATTATAGACAATGTCTAATATATGTATTAACAAATAAGAGGCCTGCTTCACATTGTGTGATTCACGACTGGTAACCGCATGACTATTTTCAAGCTTACTTTATTATTGTTAATTACACTGTTTAACAAGATAAGACCAATGAATTCATAGAGTATCAGGAGATCATACAAGTTTGGTTCTTAGTGCAACTGTTTAGTTTGAATTACTTTTTGCTCTGGTTTAAAATTCGTCTTTTTGGGTTGAAAATTCATCTATTGTGTTGAAAATCTAATACATATTTTGATTTGAAATATTCGGGGTTTAAAGTGTTCCATATTGAATCCATATGGTATCTACATTAATTTCTTCAAAATAATTTATTCCCCTTTTTCTTGAAAATAACTCGTTGTTGGTTCAGGTGCCATGAGTTAGTCTAATTACGACTTTCCCAATATAGTTTTATTCTTTCAAGAATTATGAAAATGTTTCACAATCGCGGTCTTATACTGAAGCCTTCTAAGGTAAAGACACCAGTTTGTGACATGCGACCAGTTATAGTGACACCCTGGATGAACTTCTTTATTTATTGAAAAATTTAATTGAAATCAAAATGTTAATGAAGGCTTGGTAAAAAGCAGCATGCTTGAATATTAAATTGCATATAAATGTCCGGAGAATAATTTTCGAAGCAGTGTATAAAAAATCTTCGAAATCCGATGCTGCCATCAAGACGCGCGCCTCTCGCTGTTACACTTTCATAAGTAGGGAGAACGTTCAGCAAACACAAGCGAGTCGGTGCATTTTCGTTTTTTTTTTAAACAAATAACGTACAAAATAAGGTGTAAAATTTAAGTTGGCGAATTTGCGTGTCAGTAAGAAGTTGTCTGGTAGTGATGCATGTCGATCATTTAAAAATTTTTCAAAAATCTCGTCAGATTAAATCAAAACCTTGAACACCATACTCATCACATTGAGACGAACGATCACTCAGTCGAGATGATCGTCTCGTCTCGATCGACTTTTTTCATTGCAAATTTTCGACCTCCATTACATTTCCGTTCCATCTAACGATGTTTTAAGCAAATCTCGATTTTTTCCAAAAACGATCGACATGCATCACTAATGTCTGGAGGTCAGAGGTTTGTATAATGATTCATTATGAGCAATAATATAAACCGGTCCGTGAATTCGTAAAGACGTGTTTAGGGTGAAAAAAACGTTATTTCAGTTAACTTTAATGTTTTTTTCACCTTATTTATAACTTTGATGGTCATTCCTATCGTAAAAATCTTTGAAAAGTGTGTTGTTAGAGTCGCGCGTCAGTGAAGCGTATGGTGGTTAATCAAACCTTGTAAATTATCAATATCATCTCGTGTGTAATTCGTCAGACAATCACTTTTTATCTCCGATTTTATAATTACAGATGCTGTGTACCATAGCCTGAGAACAACAATGTTTCTCATTCCACTATATTTATTTTAACGAATAAACAATGAGTTGTTACTTTTAAACTTACTTTACTATTGTTGATTTCACTGGTCAACAAAACATGACCGATGAATTCATAGAATGGAAAGTATTTTTTTCGAGGTACATAGTAGGAGATAACGCATGTTGTTTAATAAACGCTTATCTGTAACAGACAATTTTCAAAGCTAACGAATGGAAGCAGAATTCCAAACGTTATTTCTGTTTTCTAAAATTTTCGAAGGAAATGTGAGATACTTGACGGTGAACATTTTATAATTAAATCCTGATGGATGAAACAATTTACATTATAGGTTTTTTTTTCATTTTTGATTTAGTTTGAAAAAGGTTTATTATTGTTTATAGCATTTCTGTACATTATTGAAGCTGACATTAAATGATTGTGAAGTAGAATACAAATTCGAAGCCGTATCAGAAATAATGCTAGATCAACAATAATAAATGTGTGCTCACGGATTTCCTCTTCTATTTCGTAGTTGTGTGAACAAACTATGTTATTTAACAAAGTAGAGTATTCACATATGCTCACAGTTAAAAAAAAACATGTTAGCAAATCAGACTGTTTTTGATATCTGCCGAGGTTTAATTTATTGCTGTTGTTATGATGACAACATGCCATGCTCATTTCTAATTCAAGTTAAAAAATTTCCATGCAATGGAAAAAACTTCAATTGGATGGACAGACCATCTTGATTTTTTTGTATACGTCTGCATTTCAGAATTTATTCGCTTAAATAGTTTTCTGTGTGAATCACAAATACATTTTTCAAATGAAATCTGGTTTCCTTTTGCGTTTTTCAATGTAAAAAAAATCCAAAGGAAATTTACAGTTTCAGCATTGCTTGTTCGCATCATATATCAACCATCCCTATCTGTAAGGTTCACAATTTGAACGTTTATGTATACTTAAAGAGAAGTCATGAATATGAACTTTTTCTTATAAAATTAGGTGCAAATGGACAACCCAATCTACCTGAACAGCACGCTTTGCATCCAGAACAACTGGTGTTTCAAATGCGTGATACCTGTACTTATCATGGAGCGGAGCTCACTGAACATATCCCACCGAGGATACCGGACCATTTCTTACCGGGCCATGCGGCTCCTCAGATTTATAAAGTTGATATATATATAGCACACCGACATTTTGAAACATTTCTCGTCCAACCAGGACATCCGTTTTGGCCACATGTTCATGATGATGTATTTCACACTCCATGGAACGCTCATATAAATGTAGGAGATGGCTACTTTTATTCAGCTATCGAGTTTGAACCGTACCAATTATTTCACCATCATTATCCAACCGACGATTCCCCAGAAGGAGATTATCCACAAACTGATCACATATACATAGCAATGGCAAACGGATATCCCAGGTTTCATAGGTCACCTTTAATACGCCATATGATCGGAGGCGAAGATCATTCATATTCTGGAATAGCCCACGTGCTTAACCTGCTACGAGGAGGAGCACTTAGACATATCTTACCTTAGACATATCGAGAGCGATATCCTACAGTGTAGGAATTTTGATACCCAATATATATTTTAAGAATATCTCAAGATATCCTCAGAATATCTCATTAGTGTCTCTAATCTTTATGCCAAGGATGTCCTATAAATGTAAATATATATATTAATCTACACATTATGTATTTTCAATCAACTTAATAAATAAACTCATTGTTTATCAATATCGCAATATTTTTTTCTGAAGGGACTGACGCTTCGTACCCGTATAAAGTATTTTCAAAACACGAAATTTTCTATATTATGTTAAACTCTATTATATATTAAATATATCTTATATAAATTCATGTACTTAGATTCAGGACTACTTGTTCAGAGACTGCAAAAAAGTACAAATTTTATTATTTACTATTTCACTTATTATGATGCATCAATCCTCGGCAGACGGACTACACTACAGTCAGGCGGTTTCAAAACGTCAAGAATTGATGAAAAGTAGGTACATAAATTAAAAAAAAAATAAATAAAAGTAGCTGAATTTACATAAATCTAACATACGCCAGAGTATACAATAGGGCGTATAAAAAAAAAAAGTTTTTTGCGCTAAGTTCGTATAGCAATGAAAACTTTCTTTTGGGAGTCAGCAACACTCCCTTAAAGTTTGATAAAAAAAATTCCTTCTGTCTCCGAATCGTAGATATAGATAAAAATCATAAAAAACGAAGCACTTCTTCAAATTTGAACAGCAAAATTTTTGTTTTGAAATTTAAATTATCAATAAAAATAGTTCAAAGCAAGTCACTATTTGATCATATAATGTGTGATATAGGTTAATGAGAATGTATTTTTAATATTGTGTGACAATAATATATAAGAAATGTTGACATTCAAATAATTTTTATTGACTTTGAATTACAAAAAAATATTTACAAGTGATATATTGCTCTTTATTTGACAATAACATTAATTTTCGGTATATAAATTATCAGAAAAAATGGTTTGAAGCAAGTGGATTTGTACTTATATAGCAAAAAATGCAAATACAAATCCACTTGCTTCGAACTATTTTTTCTGATAATTTATATATCCAAAATTAATTTTATTGTCAGATAAAGAGCAATATATCACTTTTAAATATTTTTTTGTAATTAAAATTCAATAAAAATTATTTTAATGTCAACATTTCTTATATATTATTGTTACACTGTATTGAAAATACATTCTCATTAACGTATATCACACATTATATGGTCAAATAGTCCAGAAATTTACCATGAATCTAAGAAAATAGCGAAAAAGTCGACTTTTTTCGATTTTTTTTAAACTTCAAAGACAATTAGGGAGGGTAAAAAATATTTAAATGGAATTATCGCTATACAGGTATTAATCGGTTTGCTTTGAACTATTTTTATTGATAATTGAAAAATTGAAAACAAAATTTTTTCTGTTCAAATTTGAAGAAGTGCTTCGTTTTTTGTGATTTTTAGCTATATCTACGATGCGGAGACAGAAGGAATTTTTTTTCTATGAATTAAAGCAAGGCAATAACCAATTAAATTTTATAGAAATAATGGATTATACAATTTATTATTATTTAAAATAATATTCTCTTAGATTACTGCTAGAAAGTTGAAGTGTTTTCTAAAAAATTGCACCTATTGTCCACATTTTAATTAGAGTGAGGTGATTATTATTTGCAGTTAACAAACATAATTGTTCAAACAATTTCCCATTATTTTTATTAATATTCTGTTAAAATAATGCTAGGAAGTTGCTGTTTTTTTTTTCTGAAATATTCAACTTTGTGTCCACTTTTCACTTACAGTGAGGTAAAGATTAATGCAATTTCACAAAGATGCATGCTTAAAGAGATTATTATGGTTTAAAAATATTTTCAAGTATTTTGTTAAAAATCCTTTTTTTTCGTTTAATTGAATTGGTTGAGAATTCCTCTTTTGGTAAAAAATGTATCGTTTATGGTAAAAAGTTCATCTTTCTTGGTGGAAAATTCATCTGACTTAGAAAAAAAACATATTTTGGAATGATAATTCAACTATTTGGTTAAAAGTTTAACTATTTTGTTAAAAATTAATCTCTCTTGCTTGAGAGCTCAACTCTTTGGTTTTCAGTGCAACTGTTTTGTTAAAATTTTATTTTTCTTTGGTTTAAAATTCGTCTTTTTGGGTTGAAAATTCATTAATTTTTATAAAAGAATTTATTCTCTTTATTCTTGAAAATCATTCTATGTTGATTCAGGTGGATTGACTTAGTTTATTCACAGGTTTCACAATATCATTTTATTATTTTAAGAATGATGGAAATGTTTCGCAATCGCGGTCTTATACTAAAGCCTTCTATGTGACTTTAATTTTTCTGTTTTGAAGTAACGATTGGTAAATACTTCACGTATAAAATAGATTTCTTTTCGATCTTAATTAAATATTCAATTTAAAAGTTTGCTGCCTCTACCATGTAAACTTGAATATATATTATAATCTTTAAAAATTCTGAATGCTTTATGGGTAATAAATTTAACAAATAACGAAAACTCTCGCATCTTAGATCAACAATTTTTATCATTCCACTATATTGATGTTAAATCATAAACGATGAGTTGTTATTTGATAGAAGTCATAAAAGTTAGTACACGTGGCAGTCGTTTATCTTGTCAGATCATACGACATTCTTGAAAAAGTCCGATTTCTGTTCTCCATCATTGTGCGTGCTAAGAAAAAAATGAAGATTTATTCTGAAGTTCTATTGCTTGCGTTACTAGGTGTCCTGCATTTTGAACGTAAGTGTAACATAATAATAAAATTATTATTTATGATGATAAGATTTTTCATAATAAGGGGTGCTCGCCTCTGGAATGAACTTCCACCTTGTATTAGAGAGGCTCCCTCACAGCATCATTTTGGGAAGACTTTCTTCAAATTTTTATTAGATGATACGAATTCACTGCTCGAAATTACACATTGGTACTTGCTTTTTGGATCATATCATAAACTTATTCATGATTTCTAATTCATTTCGAAGTTATTATTTGTTGCTCAAGCTAGTCTAGCACTTACGCATGGACTTTTGTTACGGAACAATCCCAGCTGTAGATTTTTAGAGATTTAGTACATTTTTGCTCAATTAAACTATTATTTTTATTTTTTTTTTAGTTTCCTAAATTTCAGAGTCACCACTACTCCTTTCGCTTATTCTTTGAGTATATATTTGAGTACATGAGTATGAAAAATATGTTCTCGACCGTGTTTACTTGAGAGCTTCTAATTTAAATTGTTCGCTTTCACATTAAAGTTTTTTTTTTTTGATCCAACGTTATATCTGACGAGGCTTCAATTTATTGTAATATATACCAACTGTCTAGCATAACAAAATTTTCCATAAGACTAACCATATCAACTTTGCATCAAAATTTATCAAAATTATCAAACTTTCTAAATAAATAATTTTACTCATCATACATTTTTCTTTCTAAATGTTTCTAAACATTATTGATAGAAGAGAAAATTCAATCTGTGAATGATTGTTTAATAATGGGAAATAATTATGTTCTTAACATTTAGCTATTACACTATAATTCGTAAACTTTCTTGCATTTTTAAAGAGATAAGAAAAATTAAATTATTTGCAAAAACTTATTTTGAAGAATTCGAAAAAAATTAAAAGCTTTTCAATAATTATGAAAGATTTGAGGAGATTAAATTTTATTTAGGATTTCTGGGAAATTTTCAAATGGTTTAGGTTTTATTTTAAAAGAATAATTTTGAGTTTTGAACATTTCAAAATGTGTGGAAAAAGAATATGGAAGACTTTCAGACAATTTTTTTAATTTTTCAGGATTTGAAAAAGTTTTAGGTAAACTGAATTTGGCAGGATGTCAAGAGAATGAAATGAATGTTCTTGAGTAATCAAAATTTTGCAATTTTGCCATGTTACGTAATTTTAGAAAAAAAATTGAGTGAGTTCAAGAGATATTCAGAAGTTTTAAAACGATTTAAAAATAATTAAAACTTGTTTTTTCGAAAAATTAATTTTTAAAGATTTCAAAACATATCAAAAGATTTATAAAATTGTCAAAAAAGATTCTGAAAGATTTTAAGACAATTTTTTTAATTTTGCAGAATTTAAAAAAAATGCAGAAAAAATTTGAATGATTTGTTAAGATTAAAAGTTTTGGAAGATCTACAAAGATTGAAAAAATCATTTTCTGAAGATTCATGTGGAAATTTTTAACGATTTTTCATTTTGACAAATAAACTTTCAGAGAAATATAAAAAAGGTTTTCAAACACTTCAAACGATTTCCTAAAATTTCGAAAAATATTGTGAAAGATTTTAAAGCAAACTGTTTCAATTTGGTAAGATTGAAAAATCGAATGAATTCAAGAAACATTCAGAAGGAGTAAAGAGATTCAAGAAGAATTTTAAACTTTAAAATATTTTTAGGAATGTAGATTTTCAAAGATTTCAACAAAAAAAACTTTGGAAGCTTTAAAAGAATTTCAAAAGGTTTCAAGAGAATAAACAAATTTTCTTAAAATTCCTGGAAAAAACGTAGAAGATTATAAGGTAGTTTTCTTATATTTTGAATGATTTTTCAAAATTTTAAGAAAAATTCGAGTCAGTTAGAAATATTTTTAGGAATTTAAGACGTTTTAAATAGATTAAAAATATTTAAAAACTTGGACACATTTCCGAAAATTAGTCAAATATTTCTTGATAACTTCCAAACTTCTAAAAGTCCTGAACATATTTTAAAAAGACTCGAATTTTTCCTAATATTTTGTAAAATCCTAATAAATAAAATAAAATGTCTTTAAAATCTTGTAGATTCTTTTTTGACACATCTGAAATATTCAAAAATCTTTTTGAAAAAACAAAGAATCTTATAAAAATTATATTTATATAAATTCAAAAAGCAAACTGATAGTACTTATTTTCTTATTCTCGACTCTCACGATTTAATCTCAGCTTGAATTTAAGTGTTTACAAACTTTTAACAAATAAAGAGCTTTTTGAAATTTTTATATTGTATTATTGTTTATATTATTTTGTATTCTTTATGGTATTGAAAAAAAGATTCAAATTTCTGAATTTCAATCAGTTCTTACATTAGGTAATTTCAATATTTGTATGACTGAAAAATATGGAAAAAAAATTCAGTGTCACATCAAAATATTGCTTTATTTATTTTTAGATTTTATTTAGAAAACGTTCATTGTTTTTAAACATAATAAAAAAAATCTTACGTAGCGGCGATGATGGAGGGGGGGCAAAGAAAATGTTACGGCCTGTTAATGGGGGGGGGGGGGGGTAAAAGATCGAAAGTAATGTCATGTAATATGTGAACCCTCCCTAAATTGGAATCAATTTAAAATCACCTCTATTTTTCGCGTTAGGAAAATGTTAATGAAGAAATTCATGCTTTCGTAATTTTAATATGCTTGTAGATGACAAATTGTTTTTACGTATCAGGAAACTTTAATCGCCTCAACACATTCCTACAGCTTTTTATTTGCCAATGGTTGAGAGATAACGCATGTACTCTTATAGATGCCTGTTTTCAAGAACGATTCTAAACTCAAGTAAAAATTTAAACTTTGGCAAAGATAGCGATAAATCCACCAAGAAAGATTACTGCTCAAGGTTTTTCTGTTCTTCAATGTGAATAATAATAATAATCGAAAGTGTCTTTTCAGAAGTATAGTTTTTCGTGCGGAATGTGTATCTGATCTAGATTTTTTCATTTCTTCCAAACAGTCTCTTTTTAAATAATTCCATCTGCTGCTATAATAAATAATCTTCTTATTCTTACTTTTATTCTAACCCAGAACAATCTGGAAGATACATATTCACATGCCTTGCCATGCTCTTTTGCTGTCTCATTCATAATCAGATCAACTTCTTGGCCGTCATATGAGTCACTATCTACTCCTGACCATAGTTCGAGTCCCTTTTTCAACTCTCCATTTCGATCACTCTTCTGTCGCATTGCTTTTCCTTTCTTCCAGATACACATAAAATATCTTACTTACATTGTTTCTGACAATTGTCTTTCTGATCCAATCCGAGCCTACTCTATTCTTTGTATCATTTATTGCTTAAAATATACACCCAATTACCAACTTGATGCGAGAAATTTATTTTGTGAGTGAAAATCATGTTGAACATAATTAGCCAAATCGTCGCAAGGTGGCGAGTTCAGTTATAACGTCAGTCCCACCCGACTTCGGTCATTCGAAGGGGAGTTTCTTGAACAATAGTACATTCTTTGTTGACCTTTGATTGTTTAAAATTTAAAAAGTTTAAGTTAATACTGTACAAAGTCTTCATGAATTAATGTCAATTTTTTCTTAAAAAATTAGGTGCAGGTGGTACAGGAGGATTTCTCCAGCTGGATATGGACACTATTCGCGTAAGAATGAGGGACGGCTCAACTTATCGTGGAGTTATCGACCTCACGAGTAGTACAAATGTACCCCTCTTCCTAAGGCCTAATGTAGAGTTCAATCGCTATTTCTATTTTATACGTCCAAGACAGGGCGTTCATTATTCTTATTATCTCCGGGAGGATTTGCCAGTTCAACCTCACTTGGCTGCTCTTCATACTCCAAGATATTGTTTTATGAAGATAGGAAATAGGCATGACAGATCTTACCAACTTTATTCAGCAGTCGATTTTGTAAAGTACCCTGTAAATGAATATCACCACAGAAGTACAACTGGGAATGACGAAGGCGACTTCCCAGATTCCAACTATGTATATATAATGGTGCCAAACAAAGGAGTGTATAGATCTGTTTTACGGCAGTTGTAATCACGATGAGAGTTATGGAATGTATTAGGCTTGTAATTTTTAAGACGGACGTGATAATTTCAAAGATCTGTCAATTTTGTTTTGTAAATTCTTAAAATTACCTGCAACCAAATTTTCACTTAGGTTTTTCGAGCTTCCTGTCCCGTAGTTATATGCGTAAATTGTATGAATGAGAATGGGGTATATAGGTCAAAATCAGAAAGTCGGAATTATTCGATTTTGAATTAAGTGAAAAAAGGTATTTCGCAGATCAATGTAAAACATCTTTTCTCTATTCATATTAATTATATTAAGTTTAAGAATAATTATTTGCGAGATTGAGAAGTAGGCTGTTATTTCATCATTATAATTTTTTGTATTTACTTATATTCTTCTGATGATCATCATTTAAGATATTTTGTTACTTAAAATAACAATCAGATCTACTTCTCCAGGCGTGCAATATGAAAATTTAAATTTGATTGTTATTCTTCTTTATATTACAATTGCTTAAATAAATACATAATTACAAGAATAAAATTGTTATCTTATTGATTTGTTCACTTCACTAGTCTGTATAAAATATTTCATGAATTCACGGAATTCACGAAATTCAACGAATTCAAGCAATTTACGAAATTCACGGAATTCAATGAATTCATGGAATTCAATGAATTCATGGAATCTAACGAATTCATGAAATTCAACGAATTCATGAAATTCGACGAATTCATAAAATTCAACGAATTCATGAAATTTAACAAATTCATTGAATTCAACGAATGCATTGAAGACATGGAATTCACCGAATTCCTGGAATTCAACAAATTAATTGAATTCAACGGGTGGGTGTGATGAGCCCACACTTTTAGTAGTTATTTACTACAAGAAACTATCCACCTAGAAACACTACCCGAATCGGGTAGTGTCACGTCTACCCTGAAAGGGAAATGGCTTAATGGTATACTTTTTTTATTTATTTATTAAAACTTAATGGTATACTACAACGAAATAATTGAATTCAACGAATTCATTGAATTCAACAAATCCATCGAATTCATGGAATTCAACGAATTCATCGAATTCATGAAAGTCATGGAATTCAACGAATTCATGGAATTCAACGAATTCACGGAATTCAACGAATTCATGGAATTCAACGAATTCATGGAATTCAACAAATTCACGGAATTCATATATTTCAACGAATTCATGGAATTCGTGGGGTTTACGCAATTCACGGAATTTACGGAATTCTAGGAATTCATGGATTTGAGAAAATTCATGGTATTCATGGAATTGAGAAAATTCAAGGAATTCATGGAATTCAACTAATTCTTGGAATTTAAGGAATTCATGGAATTCAACGAATTCATGGAATTCAACGAATTCTTGGAATGCAACGAATTCTTGTTATTTAACGAATTCATGGAATTCAACGAATTCATGGATGTCAACGAATTCCTGAAATTCAAAGAATTCATGGAATGCAACAAATTTATGGAATTCAACGAATTAATAGAATTTAAAGAATTCATGAAATTCAAAAAATTCATGAAATTCATGGAATTCACGGAATTCATGGAATCCACGGAATTCACGGAATCCACAGAATTCATGGAATTCATGCAATTAAGCGAATCCACAGAATTCAGTGAATTCACGGAATTTCTGTAATTCAAGGAATTAATTTAATTCAACGAATTAATTGAATTCAATGGCCATGCCACGCTGAAAAAACCAGTTCTCGTCAGATCACTGAAGTTAAGCAGCGTTGGGCGCGGTTAGAACTTGGATGGGTGACCGTTCGAGAATACTGTGTGCTGTTGGCATATTATGGGTGTGGTGAGCCCAAATTTGTAGTTATTTATAACTACAAGAAAACTATCCACCTAGAAACACTACCCGAATTGGGTAGTGTCACGCCTACCCTGAAAGGGAAATGGCTTAATGGTATACAATAAATTCATTGAATTCAACAAATTCATTGAATTTACGAAATTCAGTGAATTCATGGAATGTATGTATGGAATTCAACCAATTCGTGGAATTCACCGGAGTCAACGATTTGATCGAATTCATAATTCACGGCCAAACCACGCTGAAAAAACCAGTTCTCGTCAGATCACTGAAGTTAAGCAGCGTTGAGCGCGGTTAGTACTTGGATGGGTGACCATTCGAGAATACTGCGTGCTGTTGGCATATCGTGGGTGTGGTGAGCCCAACTTGTAGTTATTTACTACAAGAAACTATCCACCTAGAAACACTACCCAAATCGGGTAGTGTCACGCCTACCCTGAAAGGGAAATGGCTTAATGGTATACATAGAATTCAACGAATTCATTGAATTCAAAAAATTTATTGAATTCAACAAATTCATTGTATTCAACAAATTCATTGAATTCATGCAATTTAACGAATTGATTGAATTCATCGAATTAATGGAATTCAACGAATTCATGAAGTTCAACGAATTCATGGAATTCATCGAATTCAACAAATTCATGGAATTCAACGAATTCCTGGAATTCTACGAATTCACAGAATTCAACAAATTCACGGAATTCATATATTTCAACGAATTTATGGAATTCGTGGGGTTTACGCAATCCATGGAATTTACGGAATTCATGGAATTTCATGGAATTGAGAAAATTCATGGTATTCCTGGAATTCAACGAATTCCTGGAATTAAAAGAATTCATGGAATGCAACAAATTTATGGAATTCAACGAATTTATGGAATTTAAAGAATTTATGAAATTCAAAAAATTCACGGAATTCATGGAATCCACGGAATTCACGGAATTCATGGAAGTCAACGAATTTATGGATTTCGAAGAATTCATGGAATTCAACAAATTCATGGAATTCAACGAATTCATAGAATTCATCGAATTCATAGAATTCAACGAATTCATAGAATTCAACAAATTCATAGAATTAAACGAATTCATCGAATTCATGAAAGTCATGGAATTCATGAAAGTAATGGAATTCAACGAATTCACGGAATTCGTGGGATTTACGCAATTCATGATATTTATGGAATTAAAGCAACGGCCATACCACGCTGGAAACGCCAGTTCCCGTTAGATCACTGAAGTTAAGCAGTGTTGGGCGCGGTTAGTACTTGGATGGGTGACCGTCTGATACTACTGCGTTGCTGTTGGCGGTGGTGGGTGTGGTGAGCCCACACTTGTAGTTATTTACGACAAGTAACTATCCACCTAGAAACACTACCCGAATCGGGTAGTGTCACGCTTACCCCTTGAGGCTCGCCGAAAGGGAAATGGCTTAATGGTATATATATATATATATATATATATATATATAAAGGAATTCATGGAATTCATGAAATTGAGAAATTTCATGGAATTCCGAGAATTCTATACATTTCATGAATTGCGAGAATTCCATGCATTCCGTGAATTCCTTGAATTCAGTAAATTCCGTAAATTGCATAGTAGTATACCATTAAGCCCTTTCAGGGTAGGCTTATTTAAATATTATTATTTCCCTTTCAGGGTAGGCGTGACACTACCCGATTCGGGTAGTGTTTCTAGGTGGATAGTTTTCTTGTAGTTATAAATAACTACAAGTTTGGGCTCACCACACCCATAATATGCCAACAGCACACAGCATTCTCGAATGGTCACCCGTCCAAGTACTAACCGCGCCCAACGCTGCTTAACTTCAATGATCTGACGAGAACTGGTTTTTTCAGCGTGGCATGGCCGTTGGCAATTCCGTAAATTTCGTAAATGCCATAAATTCCATAAATTCCGTAAATGCCATAGTATACCATTAAGCCATTTCCCTTTCAGGGTAGGCGTGACACTACCCGATTCGGGAAGTGTTTCTAGGTGGATAGTTTCTTGTAGTAAATAACTACTACAAGTGTGGGCTCACCACACCCATAATATGCCAACAGCGCGCAGTATTCTCGAATGGTCATCCATCCAAGTACTAACCGCGCCCAACGCTGCTTAACTTCAGTGATCTGACGAGAACTGGTTTTTTCAGCGTGGTATCGCCGTTGGCAATAAATCGCCATACATTCCATGAATACGCGCGCTCAGCCCGCTGGATCGTGATGCAACGTAACATGACGCTTCTTGTGGATTTATTTCTCGTGCAAAAATACCATACCGCGTCCTAAGAAGTTTCACTTCAAAAAACGCAAAAAAATCACGCTTAGCGCCAGAAACTCGCAAACCCCATTTTTTCACTTTTGGAGTATTTTTGGGACCCTATAAAACAGACTTATGGGGATCATGTTTGAAAAGTGATATTTTATTCGTATTCGATGGTTAATTTTGAAGAGAACTGTGAATTTTCAACTCGATTCTGAATAAAATTTACAAAAACCTCTTTATTCTTATGGATAGTATGTGTTGAACTTCACGGGGCTTGCGCCACCTCTTTTTTCAAGAACAAAAAATGGGTTTATTTTTGTGTAGATTCGAACCCGGGTGATATGCATGAAAATTCAAAGAGAAAAAAAACTTGGACCACCGCGCAGGATGCACGAGTACACCCGAGGCAGCACGAACCCACCCGAAATAACATTTACTTTTGTCACTGTGCCTCACTCTTATCACTGTCCATTTCCCAGCAAACACGTTCTATCACAGTTCTATATCAAAAATGGAACAGTGTTCTATAACAATTGTTACAATCTGGTGCGAGAACTATTCTAGAACAATATGGTAACAGTGTTCTAGATCCTTGTGACCTTATTGTAACAGAACTGTTCTAGATCTATGTGACGGCACTGTTCTATAACAGTTGTTATGGAAATGTTCTAGAACAAACTAATCACAGACGTTCTATAACATTTGTTCCCAGCTTGTTATAGAACTGTGCTGTAACGGTGTTATGTCGACGTTCTAGAACGCTGTTACGAATGTGTTCTAGAACAGGGACGAGAATGAGTAACTGTTACCAAACAGTTGTTACATAATTGTTCTAGAACAAACTTATCACAGACGTTCTATAACGCTTGTTCTAGAACTGTGCTATAACGGTGTTATGTAGACGGTCTATAATGATGTTACGAATGTGATCTAGAACAAATCAGGAACAAAAGTTATTAACTGTTCTGTAACAGTTGTTATGGAACTGTTCTACAACAAACGGATCACAGACGTTCTATAACATTTGTTCCAAGCTTATTCCAGAACTGTGCTGCAACGGTGTTATGTCGACGTTCTAGAACGCTGTTACGAATGTGTTCTAGAACAAATCAGGGACAAAAATTTGTAATTTTTACCAAACAGTTATTACAAAATTGTTCTAGAATAAACTGAGCACACACGTTCTATAACATTTGTCCCAATCTTGTTCTAGAACTGTGCCGTAATGGTGATATTTGTCGATATTCTAGAACGCTGTTACGAATTTGTTCTAGAATATATCAGGAACAAAAATTAGTAACTGTTACAGAACAATTGTTACATAATTGTTCTAGAACTAACTAATCACATATGTTCTACAACGTTTGTTCCCACTTTGATCTAGAACCTTGCCATAACGGTGTTATATGTCGATGTTCTATAGAGAACATTACTTTGCAACTGATTTATTTAAGAAAATATTAAATTAACTATTTTTATAGCTTATAACGGGAACAAAGAATTGTACTACCGTAATGTATTTTATGAACACAATTATACATGTTATTATTAGGATAATTTTGTGGCTCACGAGCTTCTGGAACTGTATGCGCGATATAAATTATGACATAATGCGAGCTAATATGTAAATTGATCATCTATAATTTTTGTGTAACCGGGTACTGTAAAAGTAACGTGACTTTGTGCATTCCTGTTACATTACAAGAATTTGATTATCTATATAATGGTATGTGCATGATACTCATCAATACGATTTTGGATAATCAAATTCTTGTAGTGTAGCAAGCATGAACAAAAATCACATTACTTTTACCTTACCCGGTTATATAAATGTTACATAACACTGTTATATATTTCTTGCGTAATAGTTTGAAAACTGTTACAGAATTTTTCCAACATTGTTACAGATCGTGTGTAACAAAGTTCTAGAATTGTTGTAAAGTTGTTATAGAATATACGAAAGAGAGTTTTTAATTTGTTCTAGAATTGGTACAGAACATGTGCAACCGAATTATAAATTTGTTCCAGAATTGTATCCGAACATGTGTCACAGCGTTCTAGATCTGTGACAGAATTAATACCAGATGTGTGTAATCTAGTTCTGGAATTGTTCTAGATCTGTTCCAGAATTGTTACAAAGCATTGTAACTGAGTTCTAGATCTGTTATAGAATTGTTACAAAGCACGGTAATTGAGCTCTAGATCTGTTACAGAATTTTTACAAAGCATTGTAGAAAGGTCTGTGACAGAGTTGTTAAAAATCATTGTAACTGAGTTCTAGATTTGTTCTAGAATTGTTACAGAACGCTCGTCACATTGTTCTACAACTGTTACAGAATTGTTACAGAGTATTGGGGATGACATAGTTACTCGCTGGTTACTAACTTGTTAGTAATCTGTTCTAGAACATGTTCTTTTGTGTTCTAGAACAGTTACAGATCTTTTAAATATCCATGTTTGCTGGGTTACTTTTTCCACTGCATCTGTCCACTTTTTTCACTGTTGCCCGGAAAGGTCGGCACTGCGCATGCGCCACGACATCGACCAAAAATCGGTCACTTCTTACACCAAAAACAGGTGGAAAAACTGGCACTTTTTCGCGAATTATAGAAAAAAGTCTTTAATGAAATGAAAAATCGAACGAGGCACTCGAAATCTGTTGTATAAATTTGTGGGTAAAAACAAGGTCCACGAAAGGCGATTATGAGCGATCGGCCGTGTAATGGGTACTGATGGTCAATTAGGGTTCTACGTGACGCACCTGAAATTGAAGTTTTTGTTTCCAATATCAATTCCAGGGACGGTGAAAGGTTTTAATTGGTCACGGTTACAAAGCCGCGTGAGAGGGATGGGATGCTGTATCAAAGGCAAATACTGCCGGCATATAAAACATCTCTACAGTTGTATTAACGGAGGCAGCCTTGCTGCAAAAATAATAAAGAAACGTTCATAACAACCAAAAAATAATTATATTCCGCTTCGATTCACTCTCTGTAAAAAAGAAGCACACTTCCACACAGAAATCATATTTCCGTTGTTAAAAAAATGTAATTAAAACGCTCTGGGATTCAGATCTGGTATGCTCATAACAATTCTTCCGGGGAAACAAATAACTCACTGCCAATGGCAGTTGAAGAAGATTTTTTTCATAATGCGCTCTTTTATCATTTCCCTTGTGTAGACATTATTTACGAAAGAATAAAAATTGTAGGTTTATTCAATTAATATGAAATCGGAAAATTGCAGTAAATTTATCTTTTGATTGGGAATCTTACAAATTTTCGGAACATTTTGTTATGAATTTTACAGAACGAAAATTTCGGTAAATTCAATATGAATGAGATAATTTTTTCCACTTCTTTACAATTCTTTAAAATTGGAAGACTATTTTTTCATTGACAAAATATGACTCTCCGCGTGTTTAATAATCTGACACCGTACTTTTAATATTTTTTTGGCATTTAAAAAAAACATGAAAAATACATTTTTAAGGAATTTCCGGAATTTTCTATAAGGCTCCTTTTACCTTGTTTTCTAGACATATTTGTGAAATAATTGTATGAAATTATTTTGTTTTTGTACAAAAATTTTATTTTTAAAGTTCAACTTTAAGAAAAATTTAACATTTCTGTGCACGAGGATACTGAGGTTTTCCATATTTTTCCAGATGAATACCTCACAGGAAGAAAAAAAGAGAAATTTGGAATTTACAGGATATTTAAATCAGTTTTTGCTCGAATCATCTTTTAAATTTGACTTTAGTCCCAGGATTTTTCTTCTTATATTTGATTAAATTTTCAAGATTTTTGCTAATCGTGAATGGCGACTGAAAAACCGCTTTTGTTAAAAATTCTTTTTTTTTTTTTTGGTTGATGATCCATCACTGTACTTGAAAAATCTTTTTTTTTTTCTTCAAAATTTAACTATTTTGCTAACATTTTTTTAAATTAATTTTTCAACTGAAAATTTAACTATTCCATGTTTGGTTGAACATAAATCTTCTTCAATTCAAAATTCGACTATTTGTTTAAAAATTTCTGTATTTTGTTGAGACTTTGTCTTTCGAGGTAGAATATTAATCTTCTTGGTGACTAATTCACCTTTTTGGTTAAAAATTCAACTATTAGGTTGAAAATTCCATTAAAAATTAAAAAACTTGTTGGAAGTTTATGTATTGAAAATTAGGTTTTTCATTGCAAATTAATTTTCTTAACTAAAAATGTAACTATTTTATTTTTCGTTGATTTTTTATAGACACTTACATAATTTTTTTGGTTGAAAATTCATCTTTTTGGTTTTAAAATTTAACTATTTAGTTAAAAATTTATTTTAATTGGTTAAAAACTTTCTTCTGTAACTTAAAATTAAACTATTCTATTTTTTATTGAAAATTTATCCTTTTTAGTAGAGAATTCATCTTCTGGGTTGAAAATTCAACTACTAGGTTGAAAATTTCATTAAAAATTAAAATATTTGGTTGAAAATTCATCTATTTTGTTAAAAATTATTCTTTTTTGGTAGGAAATTAATATTTTGGGTTGAAATTTTATTTCTTTGGTTGAAAATCAGTTTTTTCTTATTGAAAATTAAATTCTTCATTGAAAATTAGTTTTTGTAACAGAAAATTTAACTAATCCATTTTTCGTCGAAATTTTTTTTTTGATAGACATTTATTCTTTTTGGTTGAAAATTCATTTCAATTGGTTAAAAACTTTCTTGTGTAACTTAAAATTAAACTATTCTATTTTTTTAAAATTTATCTTTTTCATTTGAGAATTCATCTATATTATTGAAAATTTATCTATTTTTGGTAAAAAGTTCATCTTGTGGGTTGAAAATTCAACCATCAGGTTGAAAATGCCATTAAAAATTAAAATATTTGGTTGAAAATTCATTTTTTTGGTTGAAAATTAGTTTTTTCTTTTAATTGAAAATTAGTTTTTATTTAATTGAAATTGAATTTTTTATTGAAAATTAGTTTTTGAAACTGAAAATTTAACTATTCCGTTTGCCGTCGAAACTATTTCGTTGAAAATTAATTTTATTTTGTCACAAACTTATTTCTGTAACTTAAAATTGAACTATTCTATTTTTTGTTGAAAATTAATGTTTTTAACTAAAAATTGATTTATCTTGTTGGACATTTGTCTTTATTTATTAAAAAAATTCATCTTCTGGGTTGGAAATTTAACCATTTGATTGAATTTTTTTTTTTTATTAAGCTGCATCATTTTAGTTGAAAGTTCATTTCTTTGGTTAAAATTCTACAAATTTTATTGAAAATTCGTTTTTTTTTTTATTAAAATGAATTTTTTTACTAAAAATGTAGCTATGCCATTTGTACTAGAAAATGTAAAAAATGCATATTTTTGGGTTGTAAATTCACCTTCTTTTGTCTTCAAAAATTCGTCTTTACGCCTTAAAAACAGAACATTTTAGATGAGATTTTTATTCTTTATTGATTGAAAATTTTTTCTGGGTTGAAGATTATAAATTAAAAGCATCTAAACATCAAAATTTTTGATAAAAAATGTTTTTAGCCGATCAGCTATAAATGTAAATTAATTAATGAGTTTTTAAATTGAACTGTAGTTCTAGTATTAGAAATTGAAGAATAATTTATTTTACAAGATATATAATTCTGAATCTGTTCAAAATTGATAAATTTACTAATTTTAACGTTAAAAGTTGAATATTAAAACTAGTCAAAGTAGTTTATATTTCCACCAATGTCATGAATTTTCAACTTAAATTATGAATCTTGAACCGAAAAAAATGAATTTTTAAAAAATTAGTTCAACTTTCAAGCAAGTAGTTGAGTTTTCAAAAAAAAAGAAAGAATTATCAACGAATTTCAAGCCAAAAAGGTGAATTTTCTACAAAAAAGTACAAATTTCCACACAAAAGTTGATTTTCAACAAAAAAAACAACCAAAAAAAGTTAGATTTTTAACGAAAGAGATGAAATTTCTTCCAAACGAGATGAATTTTCAACTAAAATTATGAACCTTAAAAAAATGAATTTTCAATCAAATGGTTCAAATTTTAAACAAAAAGATTAATCTGCAACAAAAAAAGAAGAATTTTCATTAAAGGAGTTCCACTTTGAACCAAGTTGAATGAAAAAAGACGATTTTTCAACCAAAAGTTCAATTTTTTAGTAAAAAAAAATAAATTTTTACCAAAAAATGAAATAGTTAAATTTTCAGTTAAAACATTAATGTTTAACCGAAAAAATTGGTTTTAAACAAAGTTTAAAAAAAGCACGAAGACTGATTCTCTACCCAAAAAGTTAAATATTTTACCAAATACCAAGGAAGATTTTAGTTGAATTTTCAACAGCAAAATATGAATTTTCTACAATAAGTTGATTTTCTACTAAAATATTTGAATTTTCAACCAAAGTGATGAATCTTCGTTTAAAAAAATGAATTCTTGAAAAAAAGTCTAATTATTTGTATATCAAACAAACAAAAATTTCAATCAAAAACAGTGAAATTAAATTTAAAAAAACACGAATTTTCAACAAATAAGTTGAATCGTCAAACAAAGCAGACTAATTTTCAAATAAAAAAAAACTTTCAACAAAAGAGTTAAATTTCCAACAAAAAAGATAATTTTTGAAACAAGTGATTGCATTTTCAGTTAAAAAGGTAAATTTTCAAAGAAAAATGGAAGAGCTAACTTTTCTATTAAAAAAATGTTATTTCAATAAAAAAAAAAGTATTTTCAACTAAACAGTTAAATTTTCAACCTAAATAGGTTCGAAATATAATATCATCGAAATTAGAAATTTAGAATTTGAAAATTCCCGATAATAGATCGTTCCTGAAATAAAAGTGCCGACCATAGAAAAATTTACGAATTAGAAATTCCCGAATTGAAATAATTGAGAAGTTGTTAAGTAATAAAATTTGATGAACATATTTTAAATTTTATTTATAGTTTTTTTATATTTTATTATTGATTTATTATTAAAACAATTTTTTAATTGTTCAGATTCAAGAATTTTTAATTTGAAAATTTTTCTGTATCGGCAATTTTATAGTATCGAAAATATTATAATGACGGCAATTTTATTTTTCGGCACTTTTTAGCCGCCCTGCTAATTTGAGACCTTTAACGTTACAATTTTAATTGTTCTAGTTAAAAGAATTTAATTTGTAATTGAAAGTGTTAAATTTTGATGTACAAATCACAATCGAACAATTATTAATTTTGAATGACCTGAAATAAAAATAATTTAGTTTCTTCTTTGAGAAAAAGTTTATTTCCAAAAAAATTTTTCTATTTTCAGTGTTTCTAATTTAAACTTACTCATATGGAAAGTGTTAAAGCTTCTATTTTATACGTGTAAATTATTGAGCGTTTGAATACAAAATTTATAATTGGAAAAGGAGAAGATCTTTTTTCAGAAAAAATTAATTAAAAATAATTTTTAATTCATATCTCCATCGAGTCTGAAAAGACGTTAAAAATTTTCTGTTATTCTTTGACGATAATACAGATTCCTTGAAAGATTTGATTTACAACCTGGCAAAATAATGCGTGTATTATCTGAAAAAAAGTTTATTCTCTCGATCTCTCTAGTAGCTCAATGGGAAAGCACCCGAACGGCAATCGGAAGTTCTGTGGTTCGATTCCCAGCGGAGCGAAAGATTTTTTTCAGAAAAAAATTAATTAAAAATAATTTTTAATTCATATCTCCATCTAGTCTGAAAAGACGTTACAAATTTTCTGTTATTCTCTGACGCTAATACAGATTCCTTAAAGATTTTTTAAAGCTTCAATTATGACAGTTAAAAATTCAAGAGTTCTACTTAAGGCCATGTGACGAGTGGATCACGTGACCGGATTCCTACCTTACCGACACTTTTTTTATTTGTAAACTTATTTTCACACGAATAGCCACATCGAGTTGAAAATTTGGGATAATAAATAAGAAGCACAGAAAAACGCGGCTCTGTTCCTAAATCCTTATAATTATGAAAAAAGCAAAAAAAAATTATTTACAAAAAAAACTTTTTTCATAATTATGAAAATTTAGGACCAGAGCCGCGTTTCTTAGTGCTTCTTATTTATTATTCCAAATTTTCAACTGGATGTGTCTATTCGTGTGAAAATAAGTTTATAAATAAAAAAAGTGTCAGTATTCCGTTTTGATTTCTTTACATGAAAAAATTTTCAGCTATAAGAGATCGAATTTTTTAATTTCAATAACAGCGAACAATTTTCGCAAACCGGGAAATGACCGTGAATTTTTTTTCTCGATTTGGTTAATTCCTTAAAATTGGGAATAAATTATTTTTCACTAAAAATACTAAAGGATTGTTTAGCGTCGATTTTCATTTGTATTGGTATTTTTATTTCCTGGCATCCACGTGCCTTGTCGCACGCATTTCGCGTAAAACTGAACTCTGAGGGGCTGACGGTAAACCTCGATTTTACGCCTCACCAACCTAATTAATATACGAAATCGTTATTTTGCCATAACCCCTGGTAGGTTAATGGTCTCCTCGAATCGTTCGGCGTGAAATGGAAAATCGTCGGCACAGGCGGACAAAATTCATTTTCGGACTATAGGTTTTGGACAGTTGAGGAATGTAGTAATCTATGGGAAAAACTGCTCCACATGAGAGCTGTAATGGTGATTAAAAAAGTCCAGAATTTGACTTCCAAGTTTATTAGAACATACATACTTCAGTTTGACATATTATCAAATTGTCTTCAATAACAAGTTATTGCCCTTGATTTTTAAGTTATTGATTATAAAATAATTGAATTGGAAAAGTCATGAAGCACAATCAAAAAATTCATCATTTTTTACGACATATAGTTTGAAGATCCTAATTTAAGAATGCTTCAGTTTTTAAACGAACTTTGGATGCTTTAATTTTTAGGGTGTCCAATTGGAATGCATAATGTTGCACAATATACTCGACCGAGTACTCGCGCACTGCGGCCTTTCCGAGGCGAGAGTTGCAACCGACTTTCTCCCTGCGCGCTGAGAAACTGCGCGGGCTAGCAGTTCTAGGAATAACAAAACCGGGCGTTAAGAAATCAGGTTTCTGGTGTAGTAAGGAAAGTGAGGTGGAAAGAGGGGAGAGGAAGTCTTGGCTTAATGAGGGGAGAGGATGCAGGGGAAGTGAGAGGAGAGGAAGTAGGGAAGTTAGGGTAACTGATGGGAGCGGAAGTAAGGAAATAAGGGACGGGGCAGTGAGGGGAAGTGAGGTGTACATAAGTAGGAAAAGTGAGGAGGAATGATGGAAGGGGAAGTAGATGAAGTGAAAGAGGGTAAATTAGGGTATGGGAATAAGAAGGAAGTGAGGGAAATGAAGGGAGGGTAAGTAGGAGAAGTTTGGGAAGGGGAAGATAGTGAAAGTGAGTAGAGTTTAACTAAAGGAGATTGAAGGAGGGGTTGGATGGTGATGGGAACTGCGGGTAGGCGCAGGACGAGGAGAGAGGTAGCGAGGGGCATAGAGTGAGATGGTAGAGAAAGTGATGACAATGAGGGAAGGAAAAGTAGGGGAAGTGATGAAATATGAGGGGTGGGGAAGTAGAGAAGTTATGGCGTAATGAGGGGGTGTGGTGGAAGTAATGTAAGAGTAAGTGGGGGAAGTAATGTGAGAGTAAGTGGGGAAAGTAAGGGGAAATGAGGGAAGAAAAAGTAGCGAAATGCGGGTTGGGGAAGTGAGAGGAAGAGATTTGTGGGGAAGTAGTGGGAAATGAGGAGAAGTGATGGTAGAGGAAGTAGAAGAAGTGAAAGAGGGTAAATGGGGATGGGGAAAATAAGAGGGGAATGAAGGGAGCAGAAGTAGGAGAAGTGAGAAAAAGGGAAAATAGTGGAAGTGAGTAGAGTTTAACTAAAGGAGGTTAAAGAAGAGGTTGGATAGTGATGGGAAGTGGGGGTAGGCGCAGGAGGAGTGAGAGGAAGCGAGGGGCATAGGGTGAGATGGTAGAGAGAGTGATGACAATGAGGGAAGGTAAAGTAGGGGAAGTGATGGAAATAAGGGGTGGGGAAATTATGGCGTAATGAGGGGGTTGGGGAAGTAATGTAAGTGTAAGTAGGGGAAGTAAGAGAAGTAAGGGGAGATAAGGGAAGAGAAAGTAGGGATATGCGGGTTGGGGAAGTGATAGGAAGAGATGTGTTCGGAAGTAGTGTGAAATGAGGAGGAGTGATGGGAGGGGAAGTAGAGGAAGTGAAAGAGGGTAAATGTGGGTAGGGGAAATGAGAGGGGAATGAAGGGAGGA
>CAKNYM010051040.1:135662-145964 GCA_932195095.1 Andricus curvator
CTTTTTGGTTGAAAATGTATCTGGTTGAAAATTTAACTATTCTATTTCTAATTAAAAATTCATCTATTTAGTTGAGAATTTGTCTTTTTTAGCAAATTAACCTTCTTGGTTGAAAATTCAACTATTAGGTTAGAAATTTCATTAAAAATTAAAATATTTGGTTGAAAATTTACGTATTTTGTTAAAAATTATTCTTTTTTGGTCGAAAATTAATTTTTTTTACTAAAAATATAGCTATTCCATTTTGGTTAGAAAATTGATCTTTTTAGTTGAATGTTTACTTATTTTGATGGAAAATCGTCACTTTCAGTCGAAAATTTAATTATTTTGGTGGAAAATGCATTTTTTTTGTCAATGCACCTTTTTTCAAAAATTCGTCTTTATACCTTGAAAACTCAACATTTTATATGAGATTTTATTTCTTTATTGATTTTGGTTTTATTTAACATTTTTTTATTGCAAATGAAAATATTTTGTGCTGGAAATATCAACTATTACACTTTTTGCTGAGAATCCATTTTTTTATAAAGATTCATCAGTTTGGTTGAAAATTTATCTATTTTGCTGACAAAATTAATTATCTTAACTAAAAATGTAATAATAAAATTTTGCACAATTTTTAATTGTGTGTGTGTGAATTTCACAAAATTCAAGTTTTTCAAATTACCCAATCGGCATTGAGGAAAAATGAAAATATGCTTTCGAGATTTTCGTGACACACCTATTTTTTAGAGAAAGATTTCAAATGATGTCCCTAGATTTACTGATTGGACTATCTGTAAAAGTATAGTCTATAGCTAATTTTTTTTTGAAATACAAAATTATTGCAATTTTTTCCGTCCTATTACAGATTTGGATTTGACCCTTCATTATAATAAATGCGAATAACTTGATCCTAAATCATGAAAAGGTTTGTTCAAAAATGTTGATGCTGAAATTTTGCGCTATGCAATCACCCTTATAAGAAAATGACCTAAAAAAAATTGAAACCCTATTTTTTTATCAGATATCTCAAAAAATTCGAGTAGAACCATCCCTTTATTTGAACAACTGTCGAGTCATTAAAATGGAACAGAAAGCTAAAATCAACAATGCGAGAGAGAAAAGGAGGAACGGCAGAACAAGCCTGTGCAATTAATGTAATATATTATTGCAAGAAAGCTTCCAATATTAGACTTTGTTAACCATCGCTTGTAATATTAATTGAAATCAAACATCGTGCCTTCTCTTAGTTTTTTTTGTGACATTAAGCTGACACACAAAATGGCACTAGTGACTAGCCTCACTACCCTACCTCAAATCTGCGTACATGAATACCACATGTTATGTGCCCTCGCATCTGTCGACCCCATGGGCACTTTCTCGTGTTTGCATAATATCCAATTATCTGTCTCTAAAGATTCCATTTTATTCAATAATGCTAATCGCTTTCATCTATTTATTAACATTTTTTTTTATTTTAAATAATTTTTTTCTGAAAAAAGATCATCTCCTTTTGCTCCATACATGGAAAAAGTAGATAGATTCACTTTTATGTATTGTTAACTTGAAGTTTACTTGTTCGCATTGTAGAAGAAACAATTCAAATAGTTTTTGATACTGAATGAGATAGTGATTTCAAAATATACAAAAACTAAAATCAGCATTACTACTTCAAATTTTAAAAATGATTTTTCAAAAAGTGATTTTTTGTTTGTTTTAAACAGTTTTTATTCTAATTGCAATAACTATTTGAAATAGTACATTTGAACATGTAAACTGTATGAATAACTAATTTTCATAGTAAGCAAAGAATTGTGAGTTTTACTTTTGCAAGTGAGTTCGATCTGCGTTTTCGCATTGCAATAAGCACTGCGTGAGATTGTTAGCCTTACTATTTGAAATTGTAAGTTTTACAAAATGAAATAAATTATCGGAAACTATTTTATAATGTTTTCTCTTTTATCATGATATTAGTTGAGATAATTATTATAAATGAACATAGTGAATAACTCTACTTTATACTTCAATACTGTTTTTTTGTTTTTTACAAAATTTTCAGAATTTAAAGATATTCTGAAGAATTATATATAAAAAGAATAATTTTTTTACATTATTTCTACTATGGAATTTTCTGCATATGATATTTTCAATTTCTTATAACACTAAAAATGATTAGGATCGTACTTGATTGAGCCACCTAGGTTCAAATATTATATTCTTTGGAAGAATTTTTTTTGAGTAGAATAATACATTTTTTTCGACATATCATTTTTTGAAACAATAATTAAAAAATAATTTGTAATAAAATTTTAGTTCAAATTAATTTCCAATTTTAAAGTAGTAATAATTTTTTCAACCTTTTCACAATGGTATTTGTAGAAATTACTACTATTTCAAGAAAAAACAAATATTTTCTCATTTTTTTTATTCAGATTTTCAACAACAATAAAATCTACCATACTACTATGATATCGCGATCTTTAATATTACAGGGATCACAGCGTAAAAGGAGCTCAAAAAAGGGGAAATAGGGTGGTTTTCGCACGAAAAAGGGGAAAATAGGGGAAAGATTAAACATTTATTTTCATATGTCGAAAAGAACAAACAAACTTTTCGTAAGAAATGTTATATTTTTTAATAATTTTTAATGATATTTCAGTGATTTCTGCCATTAAAGATTTATTTTCAAAAATTGGATATACTTAGATCGTTGGAAATCCATCCAGAGTGAAATGAAAAAGTCCGGGAAAAAACAAAATTAGTTAAATACACAATTTTGATATGTTTAACATCCTTCTCATAAATATTTCTTTCCAAGATTTGTCATTTCATACTTACTATAATTAATACTTTCAATCTAAATTTAAAACTAAACTCTTCACTGGAGCGAAGTAAAAATACTAAAATTAATCGAATCGTTTGAGCTGAGGGATAACAATTTGAAGGTCGGCATCCAAAACAAGTAACGAAAACAATTTGAAATCGGTTAATATCTTCTGTTCTCTTTCCTAAATTTTTAATTGAATTTTTTTTTTAAATTTGCCCTATTTAAAATTTTTTGAAAATATACAAAAACATGTTTTTTTTGACTAATTTGAACCTGAAATTGAGTCAGCCTGAACCAAAGAAACATGATATTATTTTTTATCCATGGGAAACATTATTTTCGTGGTGTTTATAACGTTCGAAAATCGCAAAAAATATATGAAATCCTAAAAATCCTAATTCACGAGAAACATTTTTTTCCGAAAAAACAAAATAAAAAAATGTTTCTTTGGTTCAAGCTGAATAAATTTCAGTTTCGACATATTCAACTTTTTTTTTAAATGTGTGCATATGACTCTATAAAAAAAAAAAATGTTTTTGCACATTTTCCAAAAAATTGTAACTGAGCAAGAAATTTATTTTTAAATTTCGCAATTTTAAATTTTCAACAAGTAAGATAATTTTGGAACAAAATAGTTGAACTGTTGAATTAAGAACATCAGTTTTTAACCAAAAATCGAATTGTTAAATTTTCGTTTCGAAAAAATTAATTTTCAATTGAAAAAACTGAATTTTCTCCCAAATTGTTGAATTTCGAAGCCTTAAAGAAGAATTTTCTGCAATGCAGTTGATTTTTCAACACAAAAATATGAATTAATAATTAAAAAGTTAAATTTTCAACCAAATATTAAAATTTTTAGTCGGAAAACCTGGTTTTTAACAAACAAGAAAAAACTTTAACTAAAATGATGAATTTTTAACTAAAAAATGAATTTTTAACAAAGTAGTTCAAAATTCGACCAACAAGTTGAATTCTCTGCCAATTAAGAAAAAAAATGGTATTCAAAATGTCGAATTTTAAAGCAAGAAGATTATTTTTCTACAAAAAAAGGACGAATTTTTAACAGATTACATAAATTTTTAACCAAATATTTGAATTTTCAAAATAAAAAAGATCAACTTTGAACCAAAAATGGAATTGCTACATTTTCATTTCAAGAAACTAATTTTCAAATGAAAAAACCAATTTTCTACCAAATTATTGAATTTTTGTGCCAAAAAAAAGTACTTTCTACAATACACTCGAATTTTTAACTCAAAAATATAAGCTTTCAATACAAAAAATAATTCTCAATCAAAAATTGTAATTTTCAGTTTGAAAAAATGAATTTTTAACAAAGTAGTTTGATTTTCAACCGAATAGACAGCTTTTCAACAAAATAAATATTGTGAGTTTGAAAAAATTAATTTTCAACAACAAAAAAGAAAGAAGTACTTTTTCCAGAGCAGAAAAAAAATTTTAATACAAATTTCCCCTCTTCAACTAAACAAATTGCTAAAAAGAAAAAATGGCCTCTTTCAATTCAGAAAAAATTAATAACCAAGTCCTTCTGAAAAAAGGAAAAAAAATTGTAATTAAAAATTCCCTCCTTCAACTCAATAAAAATGCTAAAAAAATAGGCCTTTTAAGATTCAGAAAAAAATAAATAACCAAAATTTCGTGCCTTTCATCTCTACAAAGATATTGAAATTAACCAAATTTCCATCTTCCAATTCAGAAAAAATTGAAAACCAAAATTTTTCTTTGAATTTAATAAAAATTAAAAAAAAAAAACAATGTTCCTTCTTCCAATTCATAAAATATTCAAAACCACAATTTTTTCCTTTTCATCTCGATAAAAATCTTTAAAGTTAAATTATTTTAATTTAAGGTAGTTTAAAATTATTAATTGTTCAGTAATTTTTATTTATACATCAAAATTCAACAATTTGACTCACAAAGTAAAAATGTACAAAACGGAACAACTAAAAGTGTAATGAAAATTTTCAGAAAAAGTTCAAAACCACAAGTTCCTCCCGTCCACCTCATAAAAAATTTTCAAAATAAAAGAAGTACTTTTTCCAGGGCAGAAAAAAAATTTTAATACAAATTTCCCCTCTCCAACTAAAAAAATTGCTAAAAAGAAAAAATGGCCTCTTCCAATTCAGAAAAATTAACCAAAATTTTGTCCCTTTCAACTCTATGAAAATCTTTAAATTAACAGAATTTTCCTCTTTCCATTCCGACGAAATTAATAACCAAATCCTTTCCACCTCAATGAAAATATTTCTTAAAATCCTTTTAAGTTAAATTATTTTAATTTTATTTAGTTTCAAATTAACAATTGTTCAATAATTGTTATTTATACAATAAAATGTCTACACTTTCACATACAAATTTAAAAAGTTTTTAAAACGGAACAATTAAAATTGTAACCAGTATCGCAAAAATTAAAAAATACTTGAAATTAACTAAATTTCCCTTTTCCAATTCAGAAAAAATTGAAAGCCATAATTTTCTCTCTTCCAACTCTAAAAAAATGGTACAAATGAAAAATGATCTTTTTTCCAATTCATAGAATATTACAAACCAAACTTTCCTCCTTCCCATATCGGTAAAAATCTTTTACGTTTTAAATCAATAACTGTTTAATTTATTGCTATTTATAAATTAAAATTCAACACTTTTACATACAAATTAAAATTTTTTGAACGAAACAATTAAAATTGTAATGAAAAAGTTCAGAAAGACTTGAAACGCACAATTTCCTCTCATCAAATTCAATAAAAATGAACAAAACTCGTAAAAGCACCTCTCCCAATTCAGAAAAAACAAATGACCAAACTCTCGTCTCTTCCAACTTTATAAAAATTTTAAAATTACCCAAATTTTCCTTTTCCAATTCAGAAAAAAATTAAAACCTAAATTCCTTTCTTCCAAATCATAAAAAATTTTCAAAAGAAGAGAAGTACCTCTTCCAATTCAGAAAAAAAATTTATTAAAAACTTCCACCCTTTAACTAAAAAAATTGCTAAAAAGAAAAAATGGCCTCTTCCAATTCAGGAAAAATTAAAAGCCAAAATTTTTTCTCCTTCAACTCAATAAAAATGTTGAAAATAAACAATTATCCTTTTTCCAATTCACACTGAAATTAAGAGGTGGGAGGTTCTTTTGAAATAAAGAAAAAATTGCAAGAAATCTGTATCATCACAAAAGAATTACAGAAAATATTTAACGTCTTTTCAGACTTTCGTTCGTTTCCTAGAAGAGCGAAAGGAGAAGATCTTTTTTCAGGATAAAATTATTTAAAATAATTTTTCTTGCATAGCTCCATCCAGTCTGAAAAGACGTTAAATATTTTCTGTTCTTCTCTAATGATAATACAGATTCCTTGAAATTTTTTTTATTTCAAAAGAACCTCCCATCTCTTAATTTCAGGGTGAATTGGAAAAAGGATAATTGTTTATTTTTAACCATTTTATTGAGTTGAAGAACAGAAAATTTTGTTTTTCAATTTTTTCTGAATTGATAGAGGAAAATTTTGTTAATTTAAAGATTTTTATAGAGTTGGAAGGGACGAAATTTTGGATATTTGTTTTTTCTGAATTTTGAAGAGGTACTTCTACGAGTTTTAATCATTTTTATTGAATTTAACGAGAGGAAATTGTGGGTTTTAAGTTTTTCTGAACTTTTTCGTTAGCGGTTACAATTTAATTGTTTCGTTAAAAAAATTATCAATTTGTGTGTGAAAGTGTTGAATTTTAATGTATAAATAATAATAGTTGAACAATTTCAATGTGAAACGTCTCAAAATAAAAATAATTCAACTAAAGGATTTCAAAAAATATTTTCACCGAGGTGGGAAGGAAGAAATTTTGGTTTTTAATATTTTCGGAACTGGAAAAGGGAAATTTGGTTAATTTCTAGATTTTATTGAGTTTGACAATTTGTATGTGAAAGTGATGAATTTTGATATATAAATAACAATGATTATACAATTATTAATTTGAAACTACTCAAAATTCAAATAATTTCACTTGAAAGGTTTTTTAAAAAGATTTTTACCAAGGTGGGAAAGAGGAAAGTTTGGTTTTTAATTTTTCATGAACTGGAAGAAGGACAATTGTTTATTTTAACATTTTTATTGAGTTTTAAGGGACGAAAATTTTGTTTTCAATTTTTTCTGAATTGGAAAAGGGAAATTTAGTTAATTTCAAGATCTTTGTAGATTTTGACAGGACAAAATTTTGGATATTTGTTTTTCTGAATTGACGGGAGAATATATTTGTTTTGAAGTATTTTCGAATTTTTCCGATACTGGTTACAATTTTAATTATTCCGTTTTGAAAACTTTTTAAATTTGTATGTGGAAGTGTTGACGAAATTTGTCTATTTTTGTCTATTTTTTTTCTGAACTGGAAGAAGTACTTCTACTAGTTTTGAACATTTTTATTGAGTTGAATTTTGATGTATAAATAACCATTTTTTTACAATTATTAATTGAAAACTACTTAAAATTAAAGTAATTTAACTTGAAAGGTTTTTTTAAAAAGAGTTTTAATGAGGTGGGAAAGAGGAAAGTTTGGTTTTTAATATTTTATGAATTGAAAGAAAGATAATTGTTTATTTTTACTATAGTTTTCTAGAGTTAGAAGGGAGGAATCTTGTTTTTCATTTTTTTTTAATTGGAAAAGGAAAATTTGGGTAATTTAAAGATTTTTATGGAGTTGGTAGAGACGAAATTTGTTATTTGTTTTTCTGAATTGGAAGAGGTACTTTTACAAGTTTTGAACATTTTTATACAATTCAACAATTATTAATTCAAAACTACTTAAAGTTGAAATAATTTCACTTAACAGGTTTTTTTGAAAGATTTTTACCGAGGTGTGAAAGAGGAAAGTTTGGTTTTTAATTTTTCATGAACTGGAAGAAGGACAATTGTTTATTTTTACATTTTTATTGAGTTTTAAGGGACGAAAATTTTGTTTGCAATTTTTTCTGAATTGGAAAAGGGAAATTTAGTTAATTTCAAGATCTTTGTAGATTTGGACAGGACAAAATTTTGGATATTTGTTTTTCTGAATTGAAGGGAGAATATATTTGTTTTGAAGTATTTTCGAATTTTTCCGATACTGGTTACAATTTTAATTATTCCGTTTTGAAAACTTTTTAAATTTGTATGTGGAAGTGTTGAATTTTAATTTATCAATAACAATTATTGAACAATTGTTAATTTTAAACTACATAAAAGTAAAATAATTTAACTTAGAAGTATTTTTAAAAAGATTTTCATCGAGGTGGAAAGGATTTGGTTATAAATTTTTTCTGAATCGAAAGAGGGAAATTTTGTTAAGTTAAAGATTTTTACAGAGTTGGAAGCGACGAACTTGTGGTTATTTTTTCTGAATTGGAAGAGCCATTTTTTCTTTTTAGAAATTTTTTTAGTTGAAGAGGGGAAATTTTCACCGAAATTTTTGTTCTGCCCTTGAAAAAGTACTTTTTTTGTTTTGAAAATATCGTATGAGTTGGACGGGAGGAAATAGTGCTTTTCAACTTTTTCTGAAAATTTTCATTACACTTTTAATTGTTCCGTTTTTTAAATTTTTACTTTGTGAGTAAAAGTGTTGAATTTCGATGTACAAATAAAAATTATTGAACCATTATTAATTCACCTTAAATTAAAATAATTTTAGCTTAAAAGGTTTTTAAAAAGATTTTTAACGACGTGGAAACGAGGAAACTATGGTTTTTAATATTTTATAAATTGAAACAAGGATGTTTTTACAGAGTTTGAAGCGACGAACTTGTGGTTATTTTTTCTGAATTGGAAGAGCCATTTTTTCTTTTTAGAAATTTTTTTAGTTGAAGGGGGGAAATTTTCACTGAAATTTTTGTTCTGCCCTTGAAAAAGTACTTTTTTTGTTTTGAAAATTTTGTATGAGTTGGACGGGAGGAAATAGTGCTTTTCAACTTTTTCTGAAAATTTTGTTTATTTTTAACATTTTTATTGATTGCGAGGGAGGAAATCTTGGTTTTTAATTTATGCTGAATTAGAAGAATTCCTTTTTTGTTTTTATCATTTTCTAAATTCTCCTCTCCTCTCCTCTCCTCTCCTCTCCTCTCCTCTCCTCTCCTCTCCTCTCCTCTCCTCTCCTCTCCTCTCCTCTCCTCTCCTCTCCTCTCCTCTCCTCTCGACTCCTCCTCTCACTTGCCCTCTCCAACCCTCGACCCTCATCTTTTCTCCTCTTCACCACTACTTACACTCCCACGTTTCAATCTTGGCTACCCCTTCCTTCCCCAACTGCTTCCTCAACTACTTTCCCCTCTGCTCATTTCCATAGCTAACATTCCCAATCCTCTGCTACCTTACTTCATATTTTCCCTCACTCCCCGTAGTTTCCCATCCCTCCCCCACTCCTCTTACTTTCCCTACACTTATTTCCCCTCACTTCTCCTACATCCCACTGCCCCTGCTACCCTAACCTCTTTTCCGCCCACATCTCCTACTTTCCCTCCCCTCAAATCCCCTATTCACTCCACACTTCATTTTCAATTACTTCCCCTATTCTCTCCACACTTCATTTTCAATTACTTTCCCTCCATAAAAAGAGACATTGGTCCATCCCTAGAGGATCTTTTTATTCTATTAGAACAAAAACTATGTGTAATTATTTTAAAAGTTATGATGAGATGTTTTATAGTCAAATGCTATAAATCAATAAAACATTGATAGAATATTAGTCCTTGATTTGGTCAATTTCAGAGGAAATTCTCTCGTCTGAACGCATTTGTGCGAACTCAATGGAAAAAGCCCATCTGAATACGGATATAGTGTAGTGTAGGGAAAAAAGTGGACTATTTTTTTTGTAGAGCAGGCGAGACCGGGAGAGTGAACGGTCCGCTAAGGAACATGCGAAAGCACTTCTGGATTGCTGATATGTCTAGTATTCCTCCCTACCACCCCTCTGAATCAGAGACACTTTGGTCCACAGTAGATCACTCTGAAGATAATACATTAATTTTCTATTGTCATCAACCACCCAACGGAAGACCGATCGGTTTGTCTTCCAGCTCCTCGCGAAGGGAAGAATCTTTCTTTATTTAGAATTCCACTTAAATAATGTAATTCACCTTCATATATAATATTTTGCACCTTTTCTTTCAAATTCCCCTTTTTCCTTATTGTCGGAAAACTTTCTCCTTTTCCCCTTTTCTGTTTAAATATACGATATTTGAAAACGCAGTATTTGAATTATGCGGAGATTTTATCAAAATTTTATGAAAAATCAGAGGAAATTAGAGAAGAGGAATTAGGGGAAGTTTGGTGAAGTGAGGGGAAGTAGGAGAAGTAAGTGAAAGTAAGGGGCAGTAGGGGAAATGATTAGGAATTAGGTTGATTAGGGGAGGGGAGGGGAAATAAGGGGGGGGAGTGAGTGAAGGGTAAGTAGGGAAAGTGGGGAGAAATTTGGGAGAGGAATTGATGGGTCATAAAGGGGAATAATCTGGGAAAGTGG
>CAKNYM010051040.1:150056-165751 GCA_932195095.1 Andricus curvator
ATCCGTCGCCCTATCTTTGTCTATCCGCGAGCTACTTTGATTTTTTTTCATTACCTGAGACAAACAGAATCTTAATCCGTTTCAATAATTACTTATTCTCTTTAATCCGTTCTCCACAATATAAATTAGAAAAATCATGGATTGAAACGGATAGGCAATATATTTATATTTCCTATCCGTTTCAATCCATGATTTTCTATCCGGCAACCCATCCTTATCTGTCTGCGACCTACTTGATTTTTCTCGTTATGGAACACGGATAGAATCTTAATCCGTCCCAATCATTACCTATCCTCTTTAATCCGTTCTCCACAAAACATTTTGCTTATCCGTTCGAATCAATGATATTCTATCCGTCACCCTATCCTTTTCTATCCGCAACCTATTTTGACATTCCTTTTTAACTATTACGGATAGAATGCTTATTCGTGCCAATCATTACTTATCCTCTTTAATCCTTTCTCCACAGAAAGAATTGGCTATCCGTTCTAATCCATAATTTTCTATCCGTCGCCCTATCTTTGTCTATCCGCGAGCTACTTTGATTTTTTTCATTACCTGAGACGGATAGAATCTTAATCCGTTTCAATAATTACTTATTCTCTTTAATCCGTTCTCCACAATATAAATTAGAAAAATCATGGATTGAAACGGATAGGCAATATATTCATATTTTCTATCCGTTTCAATCCATGATTTTCTATCCGGCAACCGATCCTTGTCTATCCGCGACCTACTTGATTTTTCTCGTTATGGAACTCGGACAGAATCTTAATCCGTCCCAATCATTACCTATCCTCTTTAATCCGTTCTCCACAAAACATATTGCTTATCAGTTCGAATTCATGATATTCTATCCGTCACCCTATCCTTTTCTATCCGCAACCTATTTTGACATTCCTTTTTAACTATCACGGATAGAATACTTATTCGTGCCAATCATTAGTTATCCTCTTTAATCCTCATTCCACAGAAAGAATAGGCTATCCGCTCTAATCCATATTTTTCTATCCGTCACCCTATCCTTGTCTATCCGCGAGCTACTTTGATTTTTCTTGTTATGTAACACGGATAGAATCTTAATCCGTGCCAATCATTTCTTATCATCTTCAATCCTTTCACCATAAAATGTATTGCCTATCTGTTCAAATCGATAATTTTCTATCCGTCACCGTATTCTTTTCTATCCGCGTACTACCCTGATAGAAAAATTTTTACAAAAAGGTACAGAAAACTGAATCTATTTTTACAGGAATCTATATATAAATACAATAAATTGCAAACAAAGTTACAGGAAAGTACAACTTTTTTCTATTATTGAGACTTTTTTTGTACTTTTTTTGTATTTTTAAGTACATTGTTGTATTTTATTGTAGTTTTAATTTTCTACAAGAATTTACAAAAAATTACAACTACAAGAATCTACAGGAATTTACATGTTTTGCAACCAAAAAGTTGTTCTTTTTCGACCTAGGATGACAAATATTTAGAATATTGCAATGAGATAATTTTCAAATAAGATGCGATCATGATCATGATCGCATCTTGATCGCTAGTACAAAAAAAGCTTCTATGTTCAAACTTTGAAGGAATGGTAGAATATTAAAAGACAATGATGAATAATTATTCATTATAATAATAATGATTATAATCATTATTAAACAAAACAAAAAAAACCTTACATTTGAAGTTTTTTTTCAAATATATAGCAATCGATTGGACACCATATACGTCATTTAAAATTATGTCATTACAATGTTCTCAATATTTGTCATCCTAGGTCGAAAAAGAACAACTTTTTATTTTAAATTTTTAAAATTAAAGCTTAAAAAAATGTTAATTCAAATGCTCAATAATTTACGCGTATAAAATCAAAGCTTTTAATACTTTTCAACTGAAAATTTTTTAATTAAAAGCTAATAATAACATGATTATCCTACAACTCGAATTTTTCCTACAATTTTTCAAAAATCCTGCAAAAAAACTACCTTAAAATCATCTAGATTCTTTTTTGAGAATTTGGGAAATCTTATAAAATATTCTTTTAAAATTAATTTTCCAACAAAAAAAATTATCGTTAGTATTTCTAGGAATTTTGATACACATTTTTTATTCATTTAAAACTTTTTAAATTGCTTAAAAAGCTTATAAATTTTGTGTTCGAAATCTTAAAAAATCTACGAGTTAAACTTGCTCGATTTTTTTCTAAATTAATAATTGTTCAATTTTTATTTATTGATCAAAAAATGTTGTTTCAAATATTTTTATATTTTCTCTTAAAATTAATTTTTCAAAATAAAAAATCATTTTAAATTTTATTTCGAAATCTTCAAAAATCTAAATTTATTTTTTGTTGAATATTCATCTCTTTTGGTAGCAGTTTAATATTTTTGGTTGAAAATTCAATGATTAGCCTAAAAATCAATTTGTTTTGGTTGATGATTCAATTATTCGGCTAAAAATTCGTCTCCTCTAAATAAATTTTACTGTCTATAATTTGAAATAAAAAATATTCTTTGGTTAAAATATCAACTATTAAATTTTTCATTGAGAATTCGTTTTCTTGGTTAAATTTGACTCTTTGTGATTTCGGATTAAAGTATTTTCTTTGTTAAAATATCAACTATTATATTTTTCGTTGAGAATTAATGTTTTTAAATTAAAAATTCAACTTATTGTTGAAAATTCGTCTCTTTCAGTTGGAAATTCAACTATTTTGTTGATAATTTATTTTTGTTGGTTCAAAATTTCACTATGTTGTTACAAATTCAGCTATTTTATTTAAAATGTAATTAATTACTTAAAAATAGCCTCGTTTCAAATTCATTTCTTTTGGTAGAAATTTGATCTTTTTTGGTTAAAAATTCCATGATTAGCATAAAGATTAATTTTTTTTTGGTTGCGGATTCAATTATTTGGCTAAAAATTCGTCCCTTTGAATTACATTTTACTGTTTTTGATTTGAAATAAAATATTTTTTGGTCAAAATATCAACTATTAAATTTTACATCGAGAATTAATCTTTTTGATTAAATTCGACTGTTTGTGATTTAAAATTGAAATATTTTCTTTGTTAAAATATCAACTGTTATATTTTTAGTTGAGAATTCATATTTTTGATTGAAAATTCAACAAATTAATTAAAAATTCTACTATTTTTTTGAAAATTCGTCCCTTTCAGTTGAAAATTCAACTATTTTATTTAAAATTTATTTATTTAATTGAAAATCAGCCTTTTTTCAAATTCATCTCTTTGGGTAGAAAGTTTTTTCTTTGGGTTAAATTAAACTAATTTATAGAATTCCTAAAAACAAAAAAAATTTGTTCCTTTGCACAAAAATAAAAAAGAGGAAAGAAAAATGGGAAGGCAACGAATCACATCCCCTTCCTTTTCTTTTTTATTTCTTTCGTCTTTTTTATTTTTATTATTATCAAATCACAATATGAAAGCATGCACAATATTTATTTATTTTTTTTCCCCGATAATAATAAAAATTAAAAAAAAAATAAAGAAATAAAAAAGAGAAGGAAGGGGATGTGGTTGGTTGCCTGCTCATTTTTCTTTCCTCTTTTTTATTTTTGTGCAAAGAAACAAATTTTTTTGTTTTTAGGAATTGCAATATTCTTGTTTTTTTTAATTAACTTGATTATTGGACGTTAAATGGGATTTTGAATTTGATTTTAATCTAATTTAAAATTCTTAAATTTAAATTAAAATGTTAGCTTTAAAATTAATTTTGCTGTTGTTGGAAATGCAACTATTTTGTTGAAAATTTGCCTTGTTTGGTCAAATTCAACTGTTTTTGAATTAAAATAAAAATATTTTTAGTTAAAACATCAACCATTAGAAACTTAAGAATTTTGTTTATTTTCTCAAAACCTTTAAAGATCGTTGAAAAGCTTCAAAATTTTATTTCGAAATTTTCAAAAATCTAAATTTATTTTTTTATTTTTTGAAATCTTTTTCAGTTTGAAATTAATTTTGGATCTTCTCGAAACTTTTAAATATTTCTTAAACTAATTCAATTTTTTTCCAAATTGATAATTGTTTAACAATTAAAATTGGAACGTTCAAAGTTTAAATTTAACACTCTGAAATATTAAGGATTCGAGGCTTTCTATTTTAAATAGGTTAGCTTCAAATTGTTTAATTTTTAATATTTGATTTATAATCGCTCATTTTAAATAAAAAAATGAGATTTCACTAAATATTCAAAAAAATGTCATCCTTGAATAAAAAATTTCAAATGAAATGGTTAAAAATGTAATATTTTAGATTGAAACAATATTTGAATACGAGTTGGAATTGAGTAAGAGCGTTTAATTATTAATTTATTAATTTGAAATTATTTAAAAATTAAGAATAGTTTATAAAGTTTCAATGGAATTACAATTCAATGCAATTTAATATAATAGCAAAAATTCTTAGTAAAAGTCTATTATTTTTTTAAATTGTAGTTTCTTGTAGAAACTTATATATTAAATATTTTACAAAAATTGATACTAAAGTACATGTCAAAACATTGATGCGGATACTAGAAGTATTGTTTGTCAAAATTTATATTTTTTTGTAATTTTCTACAATAATTTACATACGTAAAATTAAAAGTGATTTTATGACGTCACGCCCAAATTAAAAAAATGTGAAATCCTGTGGTTTTCTGTAATACCTTGTAGATTTTTACAAAATAAAAAAAATATATTTTCAAAGAGTTACACAAATTTTTTAATTGCAGAAGCTGATAATTTTTGTTAATTTGTTTACTTTTTTACCAGAAAATACAAGAAAAAAATTAGTTATTTGTGTTTAACTCTATTTTATTGTTACATTTTGTACATTTTTTTACAAAAAAGTCTTGTAAAAATATTTTCCACCAGGGTAATTTGATTTTATCTCGTCAGCTATCATCGCGAACTACTTTGATTTTTATCATTATGTAAAACGGATAGAATATTATTCCTTGCTAATCATTACTTATCCTTCTTCAAACCTTTCTTCAAAAAACTTATTGACTGTCCGTTATAATTCGTGATTTTCTATCAAATACGAGTTAGCATTATAATTTTCACTGCAGATACATACGGATAGAATTTTTTTCATTCAAACTGATACGTGAACATAGAATATTATTAGTTCAATACAGATTCAAAAGGATAGACGCGGATAGAGTATTACTAGTTGAAGACTGATTGAAACGGATAGACATGGATACCACATTTTTAATTGAAGACGGATTTAAACCGTTAGATATGGATAGAATATTTTTAAGTTTGGACTGAAACGGATAGGGGCGGAATAAATTCCACTTCACGTATTGAAAATTATTTAAACAAATAAAGATTTAAAGATCTAACAAAGGATAGAACATGATTGAAAAGGATGCAAAGGGCTCATTCAAAATAATAAAAAATTTCTATCCCTTTGAATCCGTTTACTTCCAGCAGGGAATCCTCAAAAATTTCTATTCATACCATTAAAAAAAAAAAATCGATATGGTTTTACAGGAAATACATGGTTTAGATGTCTGTCATTCACATTGACATTTAAGGGTTCCAAAAATGCCCTATACTTCTGGCCTCCTGGCACTGTTACATATATGTAGTTGTTTTCTGGGGCCCAGCTTCCTCGTATGTACGGGTACCACCTTTTGTGGGTTCGTGGATTGTAAGGTTCGAAATTGCGAGCCATATAAAATTCGCTTCTCACTTCAGGTTGTACGAATCCTATGTGTATCCGAACATTCTGTGGAGTATGATTAAGAGGATCATGAGCGGAAATACCAGTTGCTGGGTTATCGAAAGTACCACGATGTTTGTGGTGCTGGAATGGCATATAAAAAGAAAAGTCGTCAGGAGGTGCTTCGTTTACTCGGTTATGTGTTATCCACGTGGGCATATCCTGTTCCGGACGGACAAAAATGATTTCTCCACGAGAAATACATCCATCGTGCATTGTTATAATAATTTGGTTTGGTTGAAAATTGGGAAGCATTCCATCTGCACCTAATTTCGTAAGAAAAAAATTGAAATTTATGAAGTTTCTCTACTCTAGTGACTTAAACTTTTAACAATTTAGAACAATCACTGGCCGAAAAAAATGAACTATGTATTCATGAAATTAAACATTGATATGCCTCTTGAAACTCACGGATACCTTATTTTTTCATAAATCGAGATAATCCCAACAAAATTTGAGCTAATGTATAGAATTCCGGAAAATAAAACAAGAATCCAACGATCGAATTTGGACAACCGCACAGTGATAAATATGGGAAAAAATTCGAGCCACGCGACGATTTTAATCAAATAATGAAATTTTTGTTATTCTTCTCTAAACATGTTATATTTAATATTTCCGGTGAGGGAATTGTTATAACTACCCATATATTTTTTTAATTAACCATGAAACGACTTGTCTCAACATCAGTGGAAATTGTTCTAAAATAACGCAGGACTACAAAATATTTTCGGGAGTGGAACCAAGTGGAATATACGTTTTAAGGTGCGCTGAACACGAATCCCTGACCCCTATGACCCCTACACGTCAGGATCAAGGTCATATGAAGGTTAACTTCATTAATTCGAGAGATATCATGTTTTTGACCTCATATTCTGAAAGAGCAGGAAATTTTACGTTCGGAAATATTTTTATCCCCTGGTCCCAGTGACTTCTAAAGGTCATATGAATGTCAAAACCATTCTTTAGAACTTCTAAACCTATTAACTTGTCATTTTTTGCTAATATCGAGGTAATGACCCTTACAGAATACGTTTTCGGATGCGCTGATCATGAATCCATGACCTCTATGAGCCCTACACGCCAGGATCAAGGTCATTTGAAGGTCAACTTCGTTAATTCGGGAGATATCATCTTTTTGACCTCAGATCCTGAAAGAGCGGAAAATTTTACGTTGGGATGTATTTTTACCCACGGGATCGAGTGGCCTCTAGAGGTCACATGAAGGTCAAAAGCATTCTTTAGAACTTCTAAACCTAGTAACTTGTCATTTTTTGCTAATATCGAGGTAAGGACCCTTACAAAATACGTTTTCGGATGCGCTGATCATGAATCCATGACCCCTATGACCCCTACACGTCAGGATCAAGGTGATGTGAATGTCAACTTTGTTAATTCGAGAGATATCATCTTTTTGACCTCAGATCCTAGATGAGCGAAAATTTTTACGTTCGGATATATTTTTACCCACGGGATCGAGTGGCCTCTAGAGGTCACATGAAGGTTAAAAGCATTCTTTAGAATTTCCGAACCTAGTAGCTTGTCATGGTTTGCTAATATCAAGGTAATGATCCTTACAAAATATGTTTTCGGATGTCAGCATAAAGGTGATTTGAAGGTCAACTTCGTTAATTCGAGAGATATCATGTTTTTGACCTCATATTCTTAAAGATCAGGAAATTTTACATTCGGAAATATTTTTATTCACTGGTCCCAATGACCTCTAGAGGTCATATGAATGTCAAAACTATTCTATAGAACTTGTGAACCTAGTAGCTTATCATTGTTTACTAATATCGAGGTAATGGCCTTTACAAAATACGTTTTCGCGTGCCCTGGTCACGAATCCGTAGCCCCTATGACCCCAACACGTCAGGATCAAGGTCATTGGAAGGTCAGCTTCGTTAATTCGAGAGATATCATGTTTTTGACCTCAAATCTTTATACAAAGACCGAAGAGTTCAATTTCAATACCTTATAACCTCCAAGTTTCATACACCAGCAGGACAAAAAGTAAATCTCAATATCATAAACTAAAAACCTTGAACACAACATTACTTGAGGTATTTAGATTTTTTGCCTGCCTTGCTGTGTATATATTTTGAATCCCTTATATACAATAGCGCTTGTAAAGGTAATTTCTTCTGTACATGGCTACCATGTCGAGATACAGGCTAAGGAATTTAGAATTATTGATTTGACCTTCATATGATCTATAGAGGTCACTGGGATCCGTAGGGAAAAATATATCCCAACGTAAAATTGCTCGCTCTTTCAGAATCTGAGGTCAAAAAGATTATATCTCTCGAATAAGGGAAGCTTACCTTCAAATGACCTTGATGCTGACGTATTTTGTAAGGGTCATCACCACGATATTAGCAAACCATGACAAGCTACTGGGTTCAGATGTTCTAAAGAATGATTTTGACATTCAAATGACCTCTAGAGGTCCCTGGACTCGTGGATAAAAATATTTCAATATGAGGTCAAAAACATGATATCTCTCGAATGAACGAAGTTGACCTTCAAATGACCTTGATCCTGACGTGTAGGGGTCATGAGAGTCACTGATTCGTGATCAGCACATCCGAAAACGTATTTCGTAAGGGTCATTACCTTGATATCAGCAAACCATGACAAGCTACTAAGTTCAGAAATTCTGAAGAATGCTTTTGACCTTCATGTGACCTCTAGAGGTCACTCCATCCCGTGGTTAAAAATATATCCGAACGTAAGATTTTCCGCTTTTTCAGAATCTGAGGTCAAAAAGATGATATCTTTCGAATTAACGAAATTGACCTTCAAATGACCTTGAATCTGATGAGCAGGAGTCATAGGGGTCACGGATTCGTGATCAGCGCGCCTGAAAACGTATATTCCACTTGGTTCCACTCCCGAAAATGTGTTGTAGTCCTGCGTTATTTTTGAACAATTTCTACTGATGTTGAGGCAAGTCGTTTCATGGTGAATTCAAAAAAATATATGGGTAGTTATAACAATTCTCTCACTGGAAATATTAAATATAACATTTTTAGAGAAAAATAAAAAATAAAATTTTATTATTTGATTAAAATCGTCGCGTGGCTCGAATTTTTCCCCATATTTATCACTGTGAACCGCCATAAAATACTCCTATTGCAATTCCTAAGAAGAAAAATTTGTTTCTTTGAACAAAAAATAAATAAATAAAAAAGAGGATATGGAGGATTTACTTTGCAATCGTGATAATTCTGATTTATTGAATGAAAATCCGTTAAAACAATTAGGGTAAAGGTACCTATCACGAAATAAATTTTGAGGGGGTTTTGAGATTCTCATTAATTTTTGAACGATATAGTAGAATATATTTTCAAAATGTTTATATCAATGAATGCGCTGATCTTTTCTGAATGCGAAACGCTTATTAAAAGTTTAATTTAGTTTGAGCAAAGTTACTGTATTTATGAAAAAGCGGAACGACCTTTATGTACCTATTATGAAACAACTTTTGGACTCTCATACCGGTGTTCCATAATGCATGTCCCTATTATGGAACAGCAAAGAAATGTGTTTTTTTATATTAATATGGCTTATTTTATATTATTTTCTACATTAAATCGAAATAAATAATACAATTAACTTTTATTTCAATCGTTTATAGTGAATTATATTTTATTTTTGCTGAAAAATTTTTGTTATAATGAATTTTTATTTAGGTGAATGAAAAAGAAGAAAAAACCATGAAGGATGAAATCAAAACTTAAGAAACTTGGTCAAAGTGAAGTGTAAATGAAATATTATTCTGTACTCTTTTCGTTTTTTTTCTTTTATTGTACTTAATTATAACTTGCTGTGTTTTATTGAATATTCGTATTTTTTGGTAGAAAATTAGTCTTCTTGGTTGAAAAGTATTTTTTAATTGAAAACTCAACTATTCTTGAAAATTTGTCTTTTTTGGTTGAATTTGACTGTTTTTTATTGAAAATTAAAATGTTTTTCAGTTGAAATTTCAATTATATTACATTGTTTTTTGAGAATTCATCTTTTTTAGTTGAACATTTAACTCCTTCGTTAAAAGTGTAACTTTTTTGTTAAAAATTAATTCTTTTCGTTGAAGATTCATCATTTTAATTGAAAATTCATCTATAATTGGAAATTTAACGACCTTGTTGAAAATCAATTTTTCGAACTGAAAAGTTAACTATTCCAGTTGAAAATTTAACTATATTGTTGAAAATCCGTATCTTTTTGTTAGAAATTAGTTTTTTTAAACAAAAAATTTAACTATTCTATTTTTGGTTGAAAATGTGTCCTTTTTTGGACGAAAGTTTAACTGTTTGATTGATAATTTATCTTTTTTATTTAAAATTTGGAATATTTGGTGAAAATGTTGTGTACCTTTTTGGTATAAAATTCAACTATTCCAGTTGAAGATTCATCATTTTAGTTGAAAATTCATCACATTGGCTGAAAATTGAACTGTTACATTGAAAATCTGTTTTTTGTTGTTAAACATTAATTTGTTTAACTTAAAGTTTAAATATTCTATTTTTTGTTTAATATTCTTTTCTATTTTTTTGGGTAAAATTCAACTGTTGGTTAAAAATTTATCATTTTCAGTTGAAAACTCAACAACTTGGTTGGAAATCCATATATTGTGTTGAAGATCCGTTTTTTTTGTTAGAAATTAATTTGTTTAACTTAACGTTTAATTATTCTATTTTTTGTTAAAAATTCTTCTCTTTTTTTTTTGTGTAGAATTCAACTATTGGTTGAAAATTTGTCATTTTCAGTTGCAAATTCAACAACTTGCTTGCAAATTCATATGTTGTGTTGAAAATTCGTATTTTTTTGTAGAAGATGAATCTTCATGGTTGAATATTTACCTTTTTGGTTGAAAATTACACCATTTCAGTTAAAGATTCATCATTTTAGTTGGAAATTTATCTGTTTGGCTTAAAATTCAATCATTCCAGTTGAAGATTCATCATTTTATTTGAAAATTGATCACTTTGGTTAAAGATTCAACTATTTTTATGAAAATCCGTTCTTTTTTTGTTCAAAATTAATTTTTTTACTAGCCCTATGAATCGCCCGTGTATGTGTATGTGTAGTTGTTCTCTTAGCATCCGGAGGGGTATCGTAGTTCAAATAAATTCAATAGATGGCGCTCCGATCAGGTAGTGCTGTTTTTGCATTGTTTTGTATAGCAAAAATACTAGAATTCATTTAAAACTTGATACTTATTATAAAAATAAAAGAAGAGCATAGTTTTCATTAACAATAAGCGCAGCTTTAATTATTAATAATAAAAAATTCATGAAAACATGTAATTTATTATTAGGAAAATTGAATATAAAGATGAGTATTTTGAAAACAGTTTGTATTGTATTCATATTTTTCTATTTATTTTGTTAATGCAATTAATTAATTTTATAAACAATTGCAATTGTTACAAATTTTAAACATTTACTGATATTATTTAATCAATAATAGTAAACATAATATTTAAACCTTAATAATTAGCCTAATAATATACTTTTTTAATCATTCATCTAGAAATTTCCTCTGTCTCTGAAAAATATATATTTATATATAATTTATTTATAATAAATTCTATATAAATAAATTAATGTAAAAATTGCATCAAAATAGTTTCGAATTGAAGAAAAACTATTTATTGAATATATTATTGAAGACACTTATAATTATTGGGAGGAATAATTTATTAAAAAGTGATTGACAAGATTAATGAATGAAAAAATATATTTATATTAATATATAAAAGCATTTGAATTTGAAGCTATACAATTTTGTTTATATAAAAGCATTTGAATTTGAAGGCATACAATTTTTTCAAGTAGAAGAATTTAAAATATTTCATTTTCATTATAAATTGCTTAATAAATTCAACGTAAAAATATATATAATATACAGAGCGCACAGTCTTCCTTTTCTACTTAGTTTCCCCTTTTTTCTTCAAATTCCCCCTTTTCCCCCTATTCTCAAAAAACTTTCCCTTTTTTCCCTTTTCTCTTTAAATATACGACATTTAAAAATACAATATTTGAATTACTCCCATAACATTACAAAAAAAAAATATATATATAAATATACAATTAAAAAGTGGAATATTCCAAACTCATCAACTGCAATGCAAAATTTAACGATTTTAAATTCAAAATATTTCCTATTGGTTCAAAAGTTATGACGAATTTGTTATATTTACAGCTTTTACTAGTGAACAATAATAAAAAATTACGAAATTTAAAAATAAATTTTTTGCGCAGTAACAATTTTTTTTAAAATGTGTAAAAACATATTTTTTGTTATTGAGTCCTATGCACACATTTAAAAAAAGTTGAATATGTCGAACCTGAAATTTATTCAGCTAGAACCAAAGAAAAATTTTATCATTTTGCTTTTTCAAAAAAAAACTTCTGTCGTGATTTAATTTTTTTTGGGATTTAATTTTTTTTTTGCGATTTTGGAACGTTATTATATACACCACGAAAAAAAATGTTTCCCCTGAATACAAAATAATAACATGTTTCTTTGGTTCCAGCTGAATAAATTTCATGTTCGACATATTCAACTTTTTTCAAAAATGTGTGCATAGGACTCAATAAAAAAAAACATATTTTTACACATTAAAAAAAAAAATTGTTACTGCGCAAAAAATTTATTTTTAAATTTCGTAATTTTTTTAATATTGTCATAATTTTTGAACCAATGGGAAATATTGTGAATTTAAAATCGTTACATTTTACATTGCAGTTGATGAATTTGGAATATTCCATTTTTTAATTATATATATATATATATATATATATATATATTGTCATATTATGGGGGTAATTCAAATATTGTATTTTCAAATGTCGTATATTTAAAGAGAAAAGGGGAAAAAGGGAAAGTTTTTTGAGAATAGGGGGAAAAAGAAGAATTTCAAGAAAAAAGGGGAAACTAAGAAAAAAAGGAAGACTGTGCACTCGGTATATTATATATATTTTTACGTTTAATTTATTAAGCGATTTATAATGAAAATGAAATGAAATATTTTTAATTCGTTTACTTAAAAAAATGGTATGCCTTCAAATTCAAATGCTTTTATATGAAAAAAATTGTATACCTTCAAATTCAAATGCTTTTATATATTAATATAAATATATTTTTTCACTCATTAATCTTGTCAATCACTTTTTAATAAATTATTCCTTCCAATAATATATATTTTTCAGATAGAGAGGAAATTTCTAGATGAATTAATAAAAAAGTATATTATAAGGCTAATTATTAAGGTTTAAATATTATTTTTACTATTATTAATTGAATAATATCAGTAAATGTTTAAAATTTGTATCAATTACAATTGTTTATAAAACTGATTAATTACATTAGCAAAATAAATAGAAAAATATGAATACAATTCGAACTTTTGTCAAAATACTCATCTTTATATTCAATTTTCCTAATGATAAATTACATGTTTTCATGAATTTTTTATTATTAATAATTAAAGCTGCGCTTATTATTAATGAAAACTATGCTCTTCTTTTATTTTTATAAAAATTATCAAGTTTTAAATGAATTTTAGTATTTTTGTTATACATAACAATGCAAAAACAGCAGTACCTGATCGGATCGCCACCTATTGGATTTATTTCAACTACGATATCCCTCCGAATGCTAAGAGAACAGAAAGAGTGGGGGCGATGAATAGGGCTGTTTTTTACTTAATGTTTGAGTATTATATAATAATAACATAACATAAGCTATATTAATACAATAAAAAACACATTTTATTGCAAACGTACCTCTGTTCCATGAATAGGAGCAAGCGTTGAAAACGTGTCCGTCGATAAATAAGGACTGTTAAAAAAGGTGTACGTATTATGAAAAAACTAATTATTAAATAAAGTTGTATCCAAATAAAGAAAAAGTGCAATTATCTCAAATCTATAAACCTTAAGCTGTTATTTAATCTATTACACATATGCAATGATTGAAATTTGTGAATACACGAGATGAAACAAATTAGAGGTAGCAAGCCTTCTGACTCGGATAAATGGCAGCTAATTTTCCCGAGTTTGTAGGTTACATAATTAAAATTATTTTTTAGTATTTGAAACTTTAGAACCATACTTGCTTCTTATATAGATGAAAATCCTAACTTTCATACTTATTAATATAATAATTTGTAATCGGAAATATACTTTTAAATTATTTATAAATCGAATTATTTGTCAAACTTTTTCATAATTGGGACATGTTTCATGATAGGTACCTTTACCTTAAGAAGAGAAACTTTCAAGATTCTAGACATTTGGAGAAAGAATGGACTTTTAGGAAAATATATAGGATGGACTGATGAATACCGAAGACACAGTTCTTGCCAGATGTTATGGTTTGAGAAGGATTCATAAAGAAGGCTATCCTTTGAGAAAATTTATTTCAACTATTAACACTCCCACAAAATTTTTAGAACAAAACTTTAATTTGATGCCTAAAGACTCCATCAGAACTTTGAAATACAATATCAAAAATGAATTCAAAAAAATTATTATTCAAAAAACTGCTCCTGATGACCATGTAATGATTTCTTTGGATGTTGTTGCAATGTTTCCGAGTATTCCCCTTGAATTAGTTTAACAGGCAATTTTAAATAGATGGGAAAATATAAAAAAACCGTATTCGAATAAGTCAAAAAGATTTCTTTAAAGGGATAGTCTTTATTACTAAATAATTATGAAATAGTTATGGAAGATTTCGAGGTCTTTGCTTTCAAGAAGCTAGATTTTGTTTTGCCCTTTTACTTTCGGTATGTTGATGACACCTCATTATGTATTCCTCCATCAACAACTTTAATTTATTCATGAAATAGAGAAAAATAATAAAATCAGTTTTTTTGGACATAGAAGTAATTGAAGGTCAGGATGGTAATATTATTACCAATTCGCATAGGAAAATTGAATATTCCGGTGGAATTTAAAAATTTTTTTCGGCTCATCCTTTTCAAAACAAAATTGCAGTAATCAAAAACTTAGTTGCCAGAGCTCTAGGTTTGTCCTACGTTTCATTTCACAAAAAGAATTTGAATATTGTTAGGAATATCCTCTTTCCTAACCATTACCCACAAAAGTTAATCGAGAAACATATCACAATAAGAATTCAACAAATCAAAAACGAACAAAATAACATTTTATCTACGGATAATCAGAAGGAATTGAGAGAATATAGTTCTTTTAATACTTTTGTTCTCCCGTTTTTTGGTCAAATTTCGAAAACTATTGAATTTATGTTGAAAAAATTTATTTTTCATACTATTTTCTGGAATTCTATACATTAACTTGAGTATTGGACGATAAGTAGGATTTTGAATTTGACTTTAATCTAATTAAAAATTTTTAATTTCCAAATTGGACTCGAACTCTTGAATTTCAAAAGAATCTCTGGTGGAAAAAATGTGTACAAGAAAGTAAAACATTTCTACAACTGTAATTTTTTGTTAGAACATGTACTTTTTTGTCAAAAAATGTACAAAATTTAACAAAGAAATACTTTTTATTAATATTGTTTTTACTTTTTTGTAAAAATTTACAAGGTATTACAGAAACCTACGGAATTAAAAATTTTTTAAAATTAAATTATGTTTTATATACTAGTAGCTTATTGTAGACATGTGTATTTCTAGAATAAACTACAATTTCAAAAAAATATTACACTTTTACCAAGAACTTTTGCTATTATAATAAATCACACTGAACTGTAGCTCGATTATTGAAAATTCAATAATAATTGACTTTGCAGGACGATTCCGAATCTGTTCAAAAATAAGCAAGTTACAAATTTTTACATTAAAAACAGAATTTTACAATTTGAAAGTCTTAGTAGTTATACAAATGTAAACATTCGCCCAAGTGCGAAGTTACATACGGCCCAGCACTGGCCCAGTATCGGCAAAAATATTGCCGAAGTT
>CAKNYM010051040.1:206231-221620 GCA_932195095.1 Andricus curvator
CAAGTTTATTGCCATGCGTGAGCCATGCAAACTTTTTTCACGCGGGTGTCCCCTCATATTTTAAAACTTCATTTGGAATCTCATCTATACCAGGTGCCTTTCCGTCTTTCATTATTCCTAACATCTTGTCTATTTCTTCCTTTCTTATGCCTTCTTTCTCATCTCTTTCTCTACCACATTTTCCTTCTTTCCTAACTCTCATCTTTACCCCTCCTAGCAAATCCATATTATATTTTTTCCATTCTATTATTCTAATATTTACTCTAAGGTTTACTCTTTTCCTTCTTTTTCTTTCTCTATTCACTAACTTCCAAACTTTTTTTCCATATTAGCCTTTTCTGCCTCTTCTTCAAACATTTTATTTTCCTCCTCTTTCTTTTGATCACACAACTTAGTATACTCCTTTTTTTTCTTCTATATTCTTCTACACTACTACCCCTTTTCTTCATTTTCTTAGTTCTTTGTGGCTTCCTTCTTCTCTTAACATTCCTCATCTCATCCATTTCTATTCCCTCCATTTTCATATTACTAACCTTTTCCTTAAACTGTCCTTTTCCTTCTATTTACCAATCCCCTCTTCCTTCTTGCTTCCTTTTTATCTATATTGTTGTTACTTTTTTCTCTTTCGAATGTCACTATTATGGGAAAGTGATCCGAATCTATTTAGTCCCCCAACTCTAGATTCCTGAGCTTTTCTTTTACTATTCATATAATTATTCACTATCCCATTTTCTCCTCCGGAGCCTGTATATTCCCCTTCCTCACCCTCTCTATATTTACTTTAAGATAAATCATTTCATCCGCTCCAAGCTCTTTGACCATTTCTCACCTTCCCCATTCAGTATTTTGCCCTTGGAATTTCTTTCTCGTTCTCCCCCCCCCCCTTCCTCCTCTATCTCCTGTTCTTGCAGTAAAATCTCCTCCTATAAGCCTAATCTTCTCTTCATTTTCTTGTATCAGTTCTTTCGTCTCCTCTCATTACTCCTGTATATCACCGCTTACATACACCCTAACTATCTTTCACCTTTCTCCACCCATCTTTACCTCTTCTACCATTAACCCATTTTTGTTCTTTCATCTCTTTCTTATCCTTTCCTGATGTAAATTTGTTCCATCCTCCCATCACCATTGATTCCATTGCTCTGCCTTATTTATTTTTCTTCTTTTTATTTTGAGCATGCCATTTGTAACTTTTTTATAACCTTCCTCTTACTCTTTCCTATCCCTTTTCATCTCGCCACGTCTCCATCACATCCCATTGTGCCACATTATTAAAAGCTGCCTATCCTTTCTCTCCAAGCTTGCTGTTTTCCAGTAACATATCCCCCATTCTTCCCTTTTTCGTTTCTCGTCTTTTTTTGTATCCTAGTTTTTTTATTTTCCTATCTCCCGTTCCTTTCTCTCCTACTTTCCCGACACCTCATTTTTTACTAACTCTTCCCTTTCTTTGTTCCAATCTCACCCTTCACCATTCACCAATCTGCATTCTGCCATACTTAACCCATGTTCTTTTTTCCTTACTTCTTTCCTCTACCGCTACTTTCCTTAACTTATACTGCATATTCCTTTCTACCTATATCAAATCATCCGCTAATTTCTCCGCGCTTCCATGTAACGTCCTCTTCTTTGTCATTACTTCCCTCTTCTGTTCTCATTTATTTAGTTCCACTAGTATTTTCACTAGCATGTTCTCTCCTCCTTGCGTTTCCTTTCCTACACTTCGAACTTCCTCCATCTCTACCTTAGCATCTATCCTTTTTAGTACTTGCACTCCTTCCTTCAGTTCCATCCCCTCTGATCTTAGACCCTTTATCACGATTTTTTTTCTTTCATCCCTCTCTTTCCTTTCTATTGTTCTTCCATAGCCTTTCTCTCTCTTTATTCCCACTCTCCCCACAACTAAACTCCCGGTTTAAGTTTTCTATCTTTACTATTTGACTTTGCAGCTGAGCTACCTGTTTATTAGCCTCTGCCTGCTTTTATAATCTTTCTTCTAAAGTCTGCATCCTTTTTTCCAAATTTTCCTTACCTTCTTCCCAATTTCTCATCTCTTTTCTAAGCTCGGCCTTTTCTTTCCTACTTTTTTGTTTTACTATTTCCTCTCCTCTTTCCTCCTAGATTTTCCCGTTCATCTGTATTATATTGTAAGGTGCTTTACGATATTTCAAGAAATTTAAAAAATTGCAAGGTATTTTAAAAGGGTATTAAATGTATCAAAGGATTTAAATAAAACGTTAAAATGGAAAAAGAAATGAAATTTTAAGAGACTTTTAGGGATTCCAATATATTTCTATGGATTTAATGGAATATTATGGGATTTAACCAGATGTAAGGAATTTTATAGATTTCAAAAGATCTAAAGAAATCTTACAATATTTGGGGGATTTATATGATTTCAATAGGAATTTAATACATCAAAAATGTTAAGATGTTATACGGGATTTCAAAAGATTTCTATAGGGGTTTCACAAGATATAAGAGATTTTAAATATGTGAAATGGTTTAAAAGCAAGTTTTACGGTATTCACGAAATTTCAAGGGATTTTTAAGGATTTTACAACATTTGAAAAATTATGCATGTTTCAAGTTTTACAATTTAAAATTCTGTAAATTTGAGGATTTACGTTCAAAATTTCTTCAATTTTGAAGATTTAGAATTGAAAATTCTTGACTTAATTTTCAAAATTGAGCTATTGCAAAAAGTCATTCAAAATTTGATAGTTTTCTATTAAACGTATTTATTATTCAAAAATTTTCAACTGCAAATATTTGAACTTGAAGAATTTTATATTTTAGGTCTTTAAAATTAAACTACAAATTCCAAAAAAAGTCTTTTTTATATTTTTCTTTAAATCTGCAGAATTGAAGAATTTCAAATTACAAATTATAAAATTGAAAATTTTTCAATTTTCTGCTATTTTTCGAAATTAGGCAAGTAGATTGCAAATTTTCAAAATCTAATTTTTTTGTTTATGGAAAATTTTTGTAAGAAATAAATTTTTCCGACGAAATCTAATATTACAAAAAATGACGAAAAATACAATTTTGTTAATTTGTGTCTAAAGTTGCGGAAAAAAATGCTTCTCTTATTTCGATGCTTTGATGCTCATTTTAATAAACTCAGGAAACGCTTACTTATTTTCAACTTTGAAACAAATTTTTTTTCCATTTTTTATGTAAAACTGAAAATGCCGTATGTGTTTCTTTAGTTCATCAAAAAGAGCATAACAAAAAATGTATAAAAAATTACAACTTTTTTTGTCAACTTTAGGTACAATTTAACAAAAGTGCATATTTCGTCATTTTTCGAAATAATATATTTCGACAAAGAATTTTTTTTCTTACTTTTCTCCGTCTAAGGTCTTGTATAAACTGTATAAAAAAATTTTTGAAAATTGTTTCCATACACAAACATTTTTAAAAATTTAGAAATTTCAATCGACTTGCCCAATAGTGAGAAATTAAAAAAAATTTAGTGGAATTTGTTCGTAATGTAACCAAGAAATTTTTCAGTGCTTTTACCAATAAATCTATTTATTTTCAGTTTTTTCGACCGACCTTAACAAAAAATGTGAAAATGAGAAAAAAAGCGAAAATGTAAAAAAAGTGCAAATGTGCGCAGAAAAATGCGAAAATTAGATATATATACCATTAAACCATTTCCCTTTCAGGGTAGGCGTGACACTACCCGATTCGGGTAGTGTTTCTAGGTTTTTCTTGTAGTTATAAATAACTACAAGTGTGGGCTCACCACACCCACGATGTGCCAACAGCACTCATGTCAGTACTCTTGAATGGTCACCCATCCAAGTACTAACCGCGTCCAACGCTGCTTAACTTCAGTGATCTGACGAGAACTGGGTTTTTCAGCGTGGTATGGCCGTTGGCCAGATGATTAGTGAAAAATTAACTAAAACATTAAAAATGATAATTCAGAAATTATAGTAAACATTCCAAGGTTGTTAGTTCTTCCTGTGGGCATAGTGGGCACATGCAGTTATCGTTTTAAATGACGCGCATATCAGTGTCCTCTTATCTGCTTCCTATGCACATTCTAATTTAATCTGACTCGTTATTTCCTTCTTTTAAACAGCCAAGAAATAAATTAGCATAATATGTATTTTTTTTTGAATTTATATATCAGCTGCAATGATATTTATGTTGATTGAATGCGGTAAATATACATTTTGAAACCAAATGAATTCAATAAACCTTTATTTCGAAATTCGATAATTGTAATACATGTGTTTAGTAAAAATCCTGTCTGTAGGTTATACCATTTATATCATAAAATAATAAGATATTAAAAAAAAAACGAAACAAAATGAGTCTAATAAACCTTCATTTCGAAATCTGATAATTGTAATACAAATACATGTATTACAATTATCAAATAATTGTCCTCTTATCAGCCTTCAATGCACATTCTAATATAATCTGACTCCTTAGTTTCTTGTTTTAAACGGCCACGAAATAAATTAGCAAAATATATATTTTTTAAATTTATATATCAGCTGCAATAATATTTATTTTGATTGAATGCGCTAATTATAAATTTTGAAACAAAATGAATTTAATAAACCTTCATTTCGAAATTCGATAATTGTAATACATGTATTTGTATTACATTTATCAAACTTCGAACTGAAGGTTTATTAAACTCATTTCGTTTCGTTTCGTTTTTTTTTACTTTTTTCAATATCTCATTATTTTATGATATAATTGTATAACCTGAAGGCAGGATTTTAACTAAATACATGTATTACAATTATCAAATAATTGTCCTCTCATCTGCTTTCTATGCACATTCTAATTTAATCTGACTTTAGTTTCTTGTTTTAAACGGCCAAGAAATAAATTAGCGTAATATATATTTTTTTGAATTTATATATCAGCTGCAATGATATTTATGTTGATTGAATGCGGTAAATATAAATTTTGAAACGAAATGAATTTAATAAACCTTCATTTCGAAATTCGATAATTGTAATACATGTATTTGTATTACAATTATCACATTTCGAAATGAAGGTTTATTAAACTTATTTCGTTTTTTAAATATCTCATTATTTTTTGATATGATTGTGAAACCAACAGGTAGAATTTTAACTAAATACATGTATTACAACTATCAAATTTTGAAATGAAGGTTTATTAAACTCATTTCGTTTCGTTTTTTCTTTTTTTTTCAATATCTCATTATTTTATTATATAATTGTATAACCTACAGGCATAATTTTAACTAGATACATGTATTACAATGATAAAATTTAAAAATGAAGTTTTATTGAACTAATTTAATTTTTTTTTTTTTTTTTTATTTTTTTTTTGTTTTTTTTTTCTTTTTTTTCGTTTTTTTTTTTTAATATCAAATTATTTTATGATATAATTGTATAGCCTACATGCAGAATTTTAACTAAATACATGTATTACAATTATCAAATAATTGTCCCCTTATCTGCTTCCTATGCACATTCTAATTTAATCTGACTCCTTAGTTTTTTGTTTTAAACGGCCAAGAAATAAATTATCGTAATATGTATTTTTTTTTAATTTATGTATCAGCTGCAATGATATTTATGTTGATTAAATGCGGTAAATATAAATTTTAAAACCAAATGAATTTAATAAACCTTCATTTCGAAATTCGATAATTGTAATAAATGTATTTGTATTACAATTATCAAATTTCGAAATGAAGGTTTATTAAACTCATTTCGTTTCGTTTCTTTTTTGTCTTTTTTTTCGTTTTTTTTAATATCTCATTATTTTATGACATAATTTTATAACGTACATACAGAATTACTTTGTTAAAAATTCATTTTTCTTTTAAGATTCATTATTTTAGTTGAAAATTCATTTCTTTGGTAGAAAATAATACTATTACATTTTTGGTTTAAACTTCATCTTTTTTAGTTTAAAATTCAACCACATAGTTGAAGATTTATGTGTTTTGTTGAAAATTCGTCTTTCTCGGTAAAAAATTCTTTTTTTTTGTTTCTTAAAAATTCTACAACTTAGTGAAAAATTTAACTATTTTGTTGCAAATTTTTTTTTCGTTAAATATCTTTGTTTCAAACTGAAAATTGAACTATTTAAGTCAAAAATTCATCCTCTTTATTAAAAATTTATCTCTTCGGTTGTAAATTTATTTATTGCATTTTTAATTAAAAATTTATCTTTTCTAGTTGAACATCGAACCATTCGTTTGAAAAATAATTTTTTTTCTCTTGGAAATTCAACTACTTGATTAAAAATGCATGTATTTGATTGAAAATTCGTCTTTCTGAGTAGAAAATTAATCTTTTTGGTTGAAAATTCATTTTTTGAACTGAAAATTCAAATATTCAGTTGAAATTTTTTCTTCTCTCTTGATTGAGAAATTTTGTTCAAAAGTTTAACTTTTTGGTAGAAAATTCGTCTTGTTTATTTGAAAATTCAACTATTTTGGTGAAAAATTCAACTTTTTGGTTGAATGTTTAACTCCCCTGATTGGATTGTGTATTAGGACCCTGAAAAAGTATAATTAATTGGCAGGAATCAAAGTACGTCTCCTGTTTTATGGAAGTTCCCTTTCCCCCTTTCTTCACCTTAAATTTGAAAAATCAATTCATTTTCTAATTTATGTTGAAGATTTAGCATTTTTGAGTTAAAAATTAATTTTTTTGTGTGAAAAATTCAACTGTTTAATTGAAAATACGTTTTTTCGTGATAAATTGATTTTTTTTAACTGAAAATGTTCTCACTCCAGAAGAAGATTCATAATTTTAGTTGAAAATTTATCTCTTTGGTAGAAAATTTTGCTATTATATTTTTGGTTGAAACTTGATCTTTTTTTAGTTGAAAAAGAAAATATTTGTTTAAAAAATTATCTTTTTTAGCTGAAAATTCAACTAATTTGTTGAAAATTCATGTATTTTGTTGAAAATTCCTCTTCTTCGTAGATAATTAATCGTGGTTAGAAATTCATTTTTTTATTGGAAATTCTACTATTTGGTTGAAAATTCGTTTTTTTGTCAGAAATGATTATTTTTTTAACTGAAAATTTAACTATTCCAGTTGAAAGTTCGTCTCTTTTTTTTTGAAAATTCATCTATTTTTGTAGAAGTTTGCTCCTTTTTGATTAAAAATTAATCTGTTTTGGTTGAAGATTCAACTATTTTGGTAAAAAGCTCAACTATTTGGTTGAAAATTAACCCATTTTTTATTCAGGAACAAAATATTTTCCGACTGAAATTTCAACTATTACATTTTTCATTGAGAATTAATTTTTTTGTTTTTTGAAAATGCAACTACTTGGATGAGATTATTATCTCATTATTTTATGATATAATTGTAAAACCAACAGGCAGGATTTTAACTAAATGCATGTATTACAATTATCAAATTATAAAATGAAGGTTTATTAAACTCATTTCGTTTCGTTTTTTTTTTCTTTTTTTTTAATGTCTCATTATTTTATGGTATAATTTTATAACCTACAGGCAGGATTTTAACTAAATTCATGTATTACAATTATCAAATTTCGAAATGAAGGTTTATTAAACTCATTTCCTTTCGTTTTTTCCCCTATTTTTTCGTTTTTTTTAAATATCTCATTATTTTATGATACAATTGTATAACCTGCAGGCAGAATTTTAGCTAAATATATGTATTACAATTATCAAATAATTGTCCTCTTACCTGCTTCCTATGCACATTCTAATTTGATCTGACTCCTCTGTTTCATGTTTTAAACGGCCAAAAAATAAATTAGCAAAATATATATTTTTCAAATTTACATATCAGCTGCAATAATATTTATGTTGATTGAATGCGGTAAATATAAATTCTGAAACCAAATGAATTTAATAAACCTTCATTTCGAAATTCGATAATTGTAATACAAATGTATGTATTACAATTATCAAATTTTGAAATGAAGGTTTATTAAACTTATTTTGTTTCATTTCGTTTTTTTTTTTCGTTTTTTTTTTAATATCTCATTATTTTATGATATAATTGCATAACCTGAAGGCAGGATTTGAACTGAATACATATATTACAATTATAAAATTTTGAAATGAAGGTTTATTAAACTCATTTCATTTGATTTCGTTTTTTTTTGTTTTTTTTTAATATCTCATTATTTTATGATATAATTGTATAACCTGCAGGTAGAATATATACGTATTATAATTATCAAATAATTGTTCTCTTATCTGCTTCCTTTGCACATTCTAATTTGATCTGACTCCTTAGTTTCATGTTTTAAACGGCCAAAAAATAAATTAGCAAAATATATATTTTTTAAATTTATATATCTGCTGCAATAATATTTATTTTGATTGAATGCGCTGATTATAAATTTTGAAACAAAATGAATTTAATAAACCTTCATTTCGAAATTCGATAATTGTAATACATGTATTGAGTAAAAATCCTGTCTGTTAGGTAATACAATTATATCATAAAATAATGAGATATTAAAAAAAAAACGAAACGAAATGAGTTTAATAAACCTTTATTTCGAAATCTGATAATTGTAATACAAATACATGTGTTACAATAATCAAATTTCGAAATGAAGGTTTATTAAACTCATTTTGCTTCATTTCGTTTTGTTTTTCGTTTTTCTTTTAATATCTCATTATTTTATGATATAATTGTATAACCTGAAGGCGGGATTTTAACTAAATACGTGTATTACAATTATCAAATTTCGAAATAAAGGTTTATTAAACTCATTTCGTTTCGTTTTTTTTTCTTTTTTTTTTCGTTTTTTTTTTAATATCTCATTATTGTATGACATAATTTTATAACGTACATGCAGAATTTTAACTAAATACACGTATTACAATTATCAAATAATTTTCCTCTTATTTGCTTCCTATGCACATTCTAATTTAATCTGACTCCTTAGTTTCTTGTTTTAGACGGCCAAGAAATAAATTAGCATAATACGTATTATTTTTTCAATTTATATATCAGCTGCAATAATATTTATGTTGATTCAATGCGATAATTATGAATTTTGAAATGAAATGAGTTTAATAAATCTTCATTTCGAGATTTGATAATTGTAATACATGTATTTAGTTAAAATCGTGCCTGTAGGTTATACAATTATATCATAAAATAATGAGATATTAATTCCATGCTTCCAGCGTCATATTGTAGCGCGACCCTATTATTGTGCAAATTATACTTTACCTATATTATTGCAAATGATTAATTTCCTTTCGAACGAATAATAACGAAGCCATAGTCATTAGCATTCGTGAATTCAATTACATTTATATTCACAGTTGCAATATTACTCATAATCAAGAATGAAATGTGAACATAATTTCCATGCGAGACCATAAAAATTAGATGAATTAGTTCGAACTTTATTGTTTGAAAAAAAAAAATGGCGCGCTAAGCGCTCTTATTACGTGTTTCTTTTTTGATTGTCTATAATTATCAAATTAAAATATATGCTTTAATTTAAGGCACTATCAAATATAATTAATAATCATATATTAAAATATGTACATCGGCTTTTGTATAATTTAATTTTAATATTAATTTTAATAATTATAATAATTTTAATTTGGGTTTTGATTTTATTTTCAATTTTAATCGGCTTTCAGTAATCTGTAACTTTTGTTTAAATATAAGATTTGACACTGATCCATTTTGCAGATGTTTACGATTTAAAATTCGCCAAATTGTTTAATTTTGAATGTTTAAAATCAAAAATCTTATAATTTTAAATATTCTTTTGAAATATGTTCATTTGGAATGTTTTTCTTTATTGGTTTAATTTTTAAAATTCACAATTGAAAACTTTATAATTTTAAAAATAAAAAGTCGAGTTCCCAATTATAAATCTTCCAAATTAAACAAATTAAACAAATTTCGAATGTAAATCATCAAACTTTCAGAGGTTTTAGTTTTAAAATCTAAAACTTCATTAATTTTTTATTGTAAATTGTCAAAATGAAAAAACTCTTCAGTTTTAAGAATGTATAAACAAAATTCTAAAATTTGAATGCTTTTGAAGATCAAAAGTAAAGTTTTCAATTCTAAATCTTTCAAATTGAAGAAATTTCGAATGTAAATCATAAAAATTACAGAGGTTTTAGTTTTAAAACTCAAAAGTTCCATCATTTCTAATTGCAAATTGTCAAAATTAAAAAAATTTTCAGTTTTAAAGACATATAAACAAAATTATAAAATTTGAATGATTTTGAAGATCAAAAATTGGGTTTTCAATTCTTCGAATGTAAATCATCAAAATTACAGAGTTTTTAGTTTTAAACTTAAAATTTCTGAAAAGTCACATTTAAAAATTCTGCAATTTTGAAGATGCGTAAATAGAAATTCTTAAATTTTGAAAATCAAAAATCGAGCTTTCAATTCGAAATTGTCCAAATTGATGAAATTTCGAATATAAAGTATCAAAATTACAGCATTTTTTTATTGAAAAACTCAAAATTCGCCTAATTTTTGTACATTGTCATTATTAAAAATCTCCTCAGTTTCAAAGATGTATAAAGAAAATTCTAAAATTTGGATGATTTTGAAGACCAAAAGTCAACTTTTAATTATAAATCTTGCAAATTGAAGAAATTTTGTTTGTAAATCATCAAAATTACACAATTTTTAATTTGAAAACTTCAACTTCCATAATTTTCTATTGTAATTTTTCAAATTAAAAACACATCAATTTAAAAGATTTAAAATCCAAAATTCTACAATTATGAAGAATTACAATTGAAAACTCTACAATTCTGAAATTACATAAATAACAATTCTTCAATTTTGAAAATCAAAAGTCGAGTTTTCAATACTCTATCTTCCAAATTGAAGGAATTTCGAGTGAAAATCATCAAAATTACAGCATTTTTAGTTTTAAAACCTAAAACTTTCATCATTTTAAATTTTGAACTTTCAAAATTAAAAACGCTTCAATTTTAAAGATTTAAAATTCAAAGTTCTACGATTCTGAAGAGTCACAATTGAAAACTCTACGATTTTGAAGATATATATAGCAATCCTTAAATTTTGAAAATCAAAAGTCAAGTTTTTAATTCCAAATTTTCCAAATTGAAGAAATTGCGAATATAAAGTATCGAAATTAAAGCATATTTAATTGAAAAACTTGAAATTCGCATAATTTTGATCCTCAATCTTCTAAATTAAAGGAATTTCGAATGTAAATCATCAAAATTACAGAAATTTTGATTTTAAAACTTTCACAATTTTCAATTGTAAATTAAAAAAATTAAAAACACTTCAATTTCAAAGATTTGCAATTCAAAATTCTACAATCCTGAAGAGTTACAATATTGAAAACTCTACAATTTTGAAGATGCATAAATAAAAATTCTTCAATTTTGATAATCGAAAGTCATGTTTTCAATTCTAAATCTTACAAATTAAAGGAATTTCGAATATCAATTTTTTAATTTACAGCATTATTATGTGAAAAAACTTAAAATTCGCATAATTTTTAATTTTGAATAGTCAAAATTAATGACCCTACCATTTTTAAGATCCAGAAATAACAATTCTTATGGATGATTTTGAAGATCAAAAGCCAATTTTTTATTTCTAAATCTTTCAAACTGAAGTTATTTCAAATGTAAAGCATCAAAATTACAGAATTTTTAATTGTAAGACTTGAAATTTGCATAATTTTTATTTTTCAACTATCAGAATTAAAAAATCTTCAATTTTACCGAGATATACAATTCAAACTTTTTCATTATTGAAGAGTTACAATTGAAAATTCTGGAATTTTGAAAATATAGAATTGAAACTTATTCAATTTTTAAGATTTATATTTTAAAGGTATGTAATTTTGAACTTTTTTTTTTAGAATAGTTCAATTTTGTAGATTTACAATTCAAATTTCTTCAATTTCAACAATTAGCATTCTAAAACTCTTTAATTTAAAAAAAGTATAATTACAAATTTTTATATTTTGATAATTTTGAAGATCAAAAATCAAGTTTTTAATTATAAATCTTCCAAATTAAAGAAATTTAAAAGGTGACTCATGAAAAAAACACCATTATTTATTTCAAAGCTTGAAACTTGCATCATTGTTAATTGTTTTTTGAAAATTTTGAAAATTTTAAATATTTAAAATTCAAAGTTTTGCAATTTAGAAGAGTTACAATAGAAAATTCTTGAATTTGGAAAATATAGAATTGCGAGTTATTGAATTTTTAAGATTTATATATTAAAAGAATGTAATTTTAAAAGTTTTTTTCTGAAATAGTTGAATTTTATAGATTTATAATTGAAAGCTATTCAATTTTGAAGATAATTAAAAAACTCTTCAGTTTTAAAGATGTATAAATAAAATTCTAAAATTTGGATGATTTTGAAGACCAAAAGTCAACTTTTAATTAAAAATCTTCCAAATTGAATAAATTTTGAATCTAAAGCATCAAAATTACAGCATTCTTAATTGTAAAACTAAAAACTTGCATAATTTTTATTTGTATATTTTCAACAAAAAAATTCTTTAATTTTGAAGACACACAATTCCCAGTTCTACTACAACTAAATTTTTTCATTTCTAAATCTTCCAAATGGAAAAAATTTCAAGAGTTCATAATCAAATTTGAAGAATTTTAAAACTTCAAACTTGCATAATTTTTAATTGTAAATTTAAACAATTTGGACTTTTCAATGTTAACAATTAACGATTCAAAGTTCTGAAATTTTGAAGTTGTATATTTTTGAACGTTTTTTTTTCTGAAATAGTTGAATTTTGAAGATTTACAATTGAAAACTCTTCAGTTTTAAAGATGTATAAACAAAAGGTCGAGTATTCTGTTCCGGAAAAATATGCCGGATTTTAATTTTCTCTTCGGGCATATTTTATCGTGTACCAAATTGAATTCCAAAGAATTTATTACGAATTCCAAACGATTTATTATTAATTCCAAACAATTTTGGATTAATTGCAACGAGTAAAAAAATTGATGTTTGCAAAAATATGTCGGAGAATAGAAAATTAAAGGGTGATCTTGATGACAGGTGGAGGTTATGTGTCATCTGTATTCCTTGCCGGATCTTAATTTCCTCTTCCGGCATATTTTTAATAACGTCGTAATTTCCCTTGAATCATCATAAATTTCCACAACTTTCGTAAATTTCCACAAATTTCATAAATTTTCACAAGCTTCATAAATTTCAACAAATTTCTACAAATTTAATAAATTTCCACAAACTTCACAAATTTCAATATATTTTATAAATTTCAACAAATTTAATAAATTTTCACAAATTTCATAATTTTTCCAAAAATTTGATCCACAATAATGATATATTTTAGAAATTATGGTAATTAATCAAATTTTTCATACATTTTTCAAATTATGGTAATGGATGAAAATATATGATAATTAAGGAAATTTTAGAAATTCATGGTAATAGATCGGTAACTTTTGTGACCAGTCACACAGGGGTACCTTGCCGGAAGAGAAAATTAGTATCCGGAAAAATATGCCGGAGCAGAAAATTAAACTCCGGCAAAATATGCCGGAGCAGAAAATTAAAATCCGGCAAAAAATGCCGGATCCGTATACACTACGTAAACAAAATTCTAAAATTTTGATGATTTTGAAGACCAAAAGTCAACTTTTAATTATAAATTTTCCCAATTGAAGAAATTTCTAATGTAAATCATCAAAACTACACAATTTTTAATTTTATCTTCCAACAAAAATTCCAAAATTTGAATTAATTTTAAGATCAAAAATAAAGCTTTCAATGTGGACAGAAATAATTAATCATAGATTATTAAATGTAATTAATAGGCCTTGTTATTCAAAATAATCTTCTTAAAAATTAATTCTCCCCTTTATCAATTTATTTAGGCATTTGATCAAAGTATTTTATTTCCAATACCAGTTTAAACATTTTCGCAGTTCTTTTTCTGCAGATATCTCTTTGACATCCATTACCTTTTGACATGATCCATCACATTTCGTTATCTACATTCAGCCCAAGGTTCGTTTCGCCCTTTTCTTTCTTCCGCTTTGAAATGTTCCAACCATTGACACAAGCAGCTTCGATAATTAATAAGCGCAGTATTTTTTCGCTTGTATCGCTCCTGTCGCCATAGGCACGGAAACCAGATAAAAAGGGGGCTGTGTTTAAAACGAGTTAATTACAACTCTTTAAAACAAATTCAACCGCAGTCAAAGTAAATACTCGATATCTTTTCCATTTTCTTTTTTTTTTAATTATATGAAATTAATTGAATATTTCTTTCGAGTGTAAAAATGAAGCATTCCGAGGTTTTTCTCGGCTTCTCTGATCTTGTGTAATCGACTATACTAATTATTAAAAGTTGTTCCAATCTTAAATTAAAATCTACAATTTCCGTGGTTTAGAATTGTAATACACAAGTCAGTGTTTTTTAAATTCAAGAGTGATTGCCAAAAAGTTTACTATTTTAGATGAGGGGGGAAAAACTCTGGTAATCCGCGGGATCGCTCGATTATCGGAATTGGTAATCCACGGTAATTCGAATAATCCATGAGAATCTGGCTAAAATCCGCTTGTAATCCAGAGTAATTCAAGTAAATTGGAGTAACTGATTTGTAATCCGGCGTAATCCACTTGTAATCTAGAGTAATCCAGTGCTAATACGCAGTGATCCACTTCTAATTCGAAGTAATCTACTTGAAATATAGAGTAACCTATCTATAATCCAGGGTAATCCACTGGTAATTCAGTGTAATCCGCATAATCCAGGGTAATTCGGAGAAATTCACATGTGATCCGCGGTAAACCCAGTGTTATGTATTGAGTGCAGTTCCACCGACCGAGCTTAGGCGGCGTGGCGTCGCTTATACGTGAGTAGCGCGGCCTATCCAGTGGCTTACAGGTGGAGGGGATACAGAGATTGAAAAAAGACCGCCGATGCTACCTCGCTCACTCCTATGTATCCCCTCCACATCCAAGCCGCTGGATAGGCCGCGCCACTCACGTATAAGCGACGCCGCGCCGCCTAAGCTCGGTCGGTGGAACTGCACTCATTTATGTTGAGCAAATGCTTTCGAGAATATGCTCAGCATTTAACCTCCAACAGAGCATTCACAGAGCATTTAGGAGAATTCAAATCATTTATTGTTTAAACAAATATACATAATAATCAATACGTACATTTTCACAAAAACATTCTAGAGCGAAATAGACGTATACTTTTTTTAAATTACAGAGTTACTACAGGTCAGGTAATTTCAGAAAGTCAGGGAATGTCAGGGAAAACCTGACAGAGTTAGGGAATTTTCGACAAACTAAAGTTGAAGTTACTTTTATTATTATGGTTAAAAATCGCAACTATTTGTTTAGTAGATAAGTAAGGCCGGTTCTGGACCAAGATTCCTACCTTACCG
>CAKNYM010051040.1:236620-256161 GCA_932195095.1 Andricus curvator
TCGGTAAGGTAGGAATCTTGGTCCAGAACCGGCCTTACTTATCTACTTTGTTTGAAAATTAATCTGTTTTGGTTAATGATTCAAACTATTTTGTTGAAAATTTATCTTTTTTTCTTTAATTCAACCATTTTTGGTATAAAATTAAAATCCTTTTTGGTTGAAATATCAGATATCACGTTTTTCGTTGTGAATTCATCTTTTTTGGTTGAAAATTCAACTACTTAGTTGGAAGTGGAACTATTTAGTTAAAAATTTACTTATTTGGTTGATGATTCATCATTTTAGTTGAAAATTCGTCTTTTTCGATAGAAAATGATTCTTCTTGGTTAAAATTGCACGTTTCTGATTGATAATAAGTTAACTATTTGGCTGAAAATCAAACAACCTTGTTAAAATGTATCATGTTTGGTTGAAAATTCCTTTGAAAATTCAAATATTTGTACTTTTTTGTAAATTCATCTATTTTGATAGAAAATTCATCTTATTGGTTAAAAATTGATCTTTTTGGTTGAGAATCAGTTTTTTTTATTCTATTGTATTTTATTGAAAATTTGAATATTGTTAGAGAAAATTTAATCTTCTTGGTGAATAATTCATCTTTTTGGTTAAAAATTAGTTTTTTCTTATTTAGAATTAATTTTGTTTTAAAGGTTCCACTTTCTGTCGAAAATGTATCTTTTTGATAGAAATTTATCGTTCTTAGTTGAAAATTATACTATTTCGTTGGAAATTTATTTTAATTTTATTAAAAATTAATTTTTGTACTGAAAATTTAACTATTCTATTTTTATTTTAAAATGTATCTGTTTTGGGTGAAAATTCAACTCTTTGTTGATAATCAGTCTTTTGTTGATAGAAGAGTTCTCTCATTAGTTGGAACTTCATTTTGCTAACTGAAAATTTAACTATTTTATTTTTGGTAGAAAATTTATCTTTTCAGATGAAAACTCATGAATTAGGTTAAAAATTAAATGTTTTTTTTTTAGCTGAAATTTCATCATTTTAGTTAAAAATTCACTTTAACTATTCCATTTTTTATGGAAAATTTACCTTTTTTGATAGAAATGTAATTTTTCGTTAAAAAATTATCTTTTCTGTAGAAATTTAACTATTCAATTTTTTTGTTAGGAATTCATTTCTTTGGTTTAAAAAAAAGTATTTAGTTGAAAATTCATTTCTGTTGCTGATAGAAAATTCATGTTTTCAGTTAAAAGTTCCACCATTTTGTCAAAAATTCATAGTTTTTGTTTAAAATTCATCATTATGATTAAAAATTAATTTCTTTGATTGAAAATTCGTTTCTTTTTAGTTGAAAATTAATTTTTTCAACTGACGATATAACGGTTCCATTTTTAGTTGAAAATTCACATTTTTAGATGAAAATTAATTCATTTTGCTGAAAACCCGTTTTTTTGTTTAAAATTTACTTTTCTAACTGTAAACGCTGGTAATCCAGTGCAATCCATTGTAATCCAGGGTAATTTAAAGATGTTAGATTATAATCCGGAGTAATCTCAGTATTCTGAAGCAATACACTTGTTAGACGCAATAATCCACTTGTAATCTAGAGTTCTCCTTTTCTAATCCGGCGTAATCCACTTCTAATTCGAAGTAATCTACTTGTAATATAGAGTTATATACCTATAATGCAAAGTAATCCACTGGTAATCCAGTGTAATCCATGGTGATCCAGCTTGATTTTGGAAAATTCACTTGTAATCCGTCGTAATCCCAATATTATGAAGCAATACATTTTAATCCGGGGTATTTCACTTGTAATATAGAGTCATCCTTTTCTAATCCAGAGTAATATCCTTCTAATTCAAAGAAATCTAATTCCAATATAGAGTAATCTACATATAATGCAAAGGGTAATCCATTGTAATCCAGAGTAATTTGGAGAAATTCACTTGTAATCTGCAGTAATCCGAATATTATAAAGCCACTTTTAGTCCTGAGTATTCTTCTTGTAATATAAAGTAATCCTGCTTTAATCCAGCCTAATCCACTTGTAATGCGAAGTAATCTACTTGCAATATAAAGTAACCTGCCTATAAAGTAAAGTAATCTACTGCTAATCCAGTGTAATTCATTGTAATCCAGGGAAAGCTAGAGAAATTCAGTTGTAATCCGGGGTAATGCCAGTATTATGAACCAATACACTTGTAAGTTGCAGTAATCCACTTGTAAACTAGAGTAATCCTCTTCTAATCCAGCGTAATCCACTTTTAATTCGAAGTAATCCAGTTGCAATATAGAGTTATATACCTATAATTCAAAGTTATCCACTGCTAATCCAGTGTAATCCAATGTAATCGAGGGTGATTTAAAGAAATTCACTTGTAATCCGAAGTAATCCCAGTATTATGAAGCTATACACTAGTCAGCCAGAGTAATCCATTTGTAATCTGAAGTAATCCTCTTCTAATCGGGCGTAATACACTTCTAATTAGAAGTAATCTACTTGCGATATAGATTAATCTACCTATAATGCAACGTGATCCACTGGTAATACATTGTAATCCAGAGTATTTGAGAGAAATTCACTTGTAATGCGCGGTAATCCAAATATTATAATGCAATACACTTGTAAGCCGCATTGATCCACTTGTAATCTAGAGTAATCCTTTCCTAATCCTGCGTAATCCACTTCCAATTTGAAGTAATCTACTTGCTATGTAGGGTAATCTGTCTATAATGCAAAGTAAATCACTGATAATCCATTGTATTCCAGAGTCATTTAGAGAAATTTACTTGTAATCCGGGGTAATCTAAATATTATAAAGAAGTACACTTTTAATCCGGCGTATTTCACTTGTAATGATGAAATCCGAATAATCCAGCAGAATCTGGCTAAAATACGCTTGTAATCCGGAGTAATTCAAGTAATTCGGAGTAATGGATTTGTAATCCAGCGCGATCCACTTGGAATCCACTTGTAATCTAGAGTAATCCTATTCTAATCCAGCATAATCCACTTCTAATTTAAAGTAGTCTACTTGCGATAAAGAGTAATCTACCAATAATGCAAAGTAATCCACTAGTCATTCATTGTATTCCATTTTAATCCATTGTGATCCAGTGTGATTTAAAGAAATTCACTTGTACTGCCAAGTAATCCCAGTATTATGAAGCTATACACTTGTGAGCTAGAGTAATCCACTTCTTATCTAGAGTAATCCTTTTCGAAACCAGCGTAATCCACTTCTAATAAGAAGTATTCTACTTACGATATAGAGTAATCTACCTATAATGCAATGTTTATTAAGGAAATAAATCCACTGGTAATACATTGTAATCCAAGGTAATTTAGAGAAATGCACTTGTAATCCGCGGTAATCCCAATATTATAATGCAATACACTTGTAAGCCGCAGTAATACACTTGTAATCTGGAGTAATCCTTTTCTAATCAGGCGTAATCCACTTCCAATTTGAAGTAATCTACTTGCTATGTAGAGTAATCTACCTATAATGCAAAGTGAGTCACTGGTAATCCATTGTAATACAGAGTAATTTAGGGAAATTCACTTATAAGCCGGGGTAATCCCAATATTATACAGCAATACGCTTTTCATCAGGAGTATTTCACTTGTATTAATGAAATCCGATAATCCAGCAGAATCTGGTTGAAATCCGCTTGTAATCCGGGGTAATTCAATTAATTCGGAGTAATTGATTTGTAATCCGGCGTAATCCACTTGCAGTCAACTTATAATCTAGAGTAATCCTGTTCTAATCCGAGTAATCCACTTCTGATTCGAAGTTATCTACGTGTAAAATAGAGTAAACCATATATAATCCAAAGTAATCCACTGTTAATCCAGTGGAATCCGCGTAATCCAGAGTAATTCTGAGGAATTCACATGTGATCCGCGGTAATCCCAATGTTATATAGCCAAGACACTGATAATCCAGAGTAATCCACTTGCAATCGAGAGTAATCCTGTTCCAATCGGGAGTAATCCACTTCAAATTCGAAGTAATCTACTTGCAACATAGAGTAATCTACATATAATGAAAAGTAATACACTGTTGATCCAGTATAATCCAGTTTAATCCAATGTAATCCAGGGTAATTTAGAGAAGTTCACTTGTAATCCGCGGTAATTCCAGTATTATGAAGCAATACACTTGTAAGTCGGAGTAATACACTTCTTATCTAGAGAAATCCTGTTCGAATCCGGTCTAGTCTACATCTCATTCGAATTAATCTACTTTTAATATAGAGTTGTTTACCTATAATGCATAGTAATCCAGTGGTGATCCATTGTAATCCATTGTAATCGAGGGTACTTTAGAGAAATTCACTTGTAATCCGGGATAATCCCAATATTATGAAGAAATACGCTTGTATGCCGCAGTAATCCACTTGTAATCTAGAGTAATTCTCTTCTAATCGAGCGCAATCCACTTCTAATTCGAAGTAATCTACTTGCGATATAGAGGAATCTACCTATAATGCAAAGTAATCTACTGGTAATCCACTGTAATCCATTGTAATCCAGGGTAATTCAGAGAAATTCACTTGTAATTCGGATTAATCCCAGTATCATGAAGCAATACACTTGTCAGTCGGAGTAATCCACTTCTTATCTAGAGAAATCCTGTTCAAATTCGGTCTAATCTACTTCTAATTCGGAGTAATCTACTTGTAATATAGAGTTATCTACCTATGATGCAAAGTAATCCACTGGTGATCCATTGTAATCCAGGGAACTTTAGAGAAATTCACTTGTAATCCGGGGAAATCCCAGTATTGTGAAGCAATACACTTGTAAGCCGCAGTGATCCACTTATAATCTAGAGTAATCCTTTTCTAATCCGGAGTAATCCACTTCCAATTCGAAGTAATCTACTTGCAATATAGAGTAACCTACATATAATGCACAGTGAGCCACTGGTAATCCAGTATAATCCATTGTAATCCAGCGTGATTTAAAGAAATTCACTTGTTCTTATTCGAAGTAATCCAGTTGCAATATGGGGTTATCTACCTATAATTCAAAGTAATCCACTGCTAATCCACTGTAATCCATTGTAATCCAGGGTAATTTAGAGAAGTTCACTTATAATCCGGAGTAATCTCACTATTATGAAGTAATACACTTGTAAGCCCAAGTAATCCACTTGAAATATAGAGTAATCCACTTGTAATCTAGAGTAATCCTCTTCTAATTTGACGTAATCCACTTCTAATTCGATGTAATCCAGTTGCAATATAGAGTTATCTACCTATATTTCAAAGTAATCCACTGCTAATCCACTGTAATCCATTGTAATCCAGGGTAATTTAGAGAAGTTCACTTATAATCCGGAGTAATCTCAGTATTATGAATCAATACACTCGTAACCCCCAGTAATCCACTTGTAATCTAGAGTAATCCTTTTCTAATCCGGCGTAATATACTTCTAATTCAACGAAATCTACTTGCAATATAGAGTAACCTACTTATAATACAAAGTAATCCACTGGTAATCCATTGTAATCCGAATAATCCAAGGAAATTTAGAGAAATTCACTTCCAATCCACGGTAATCCCAGTATGAGGAAGCAATACACTTTTAATCCGACGTAATCCACTTGTAATATGGAGTAATCCTGCTTTAATCCAGAGTAATCCACTTGTGATGCAAATTAATCTAGTTTTAACCCAGAGTAATGCAGGTAATTTGAAGTAATTTACATAGGAAAATAGTTTTAAATTATTTCGTTGGAAATTGTTTTTTTTTTTAAATTAATTTTCTTAATTGAAAATAATTTATTTATTTTCTTTGTATCTATCTATTTTGTTAAAAATCCCTTTTTTTAGGTTGAATATTCAACTATTTTTATTGTAAGTTCATGTCATTAGTTGATTTTTAGATGAAAATTTATCTTTTTCAACTGAAAATTCAACTGCTTTGTTGAAAATTTAATTATTTTGTTAAAAATGATTTTTTCTGGTAAAAAAATCTGGATTTGGTTTGCTTGAAAATTTAACTGATTTGATGAAAATCCGTTTGTTTGCTCAAAAAATAATTATTTTTTGTTACGAAAATGTACCTGTTCCATTTTTTGGTCGTCTTTCTTAGTTGAAGACTAATTTATTTTGTGGAAATTTCATTTTTTTTTTAATTAAGATTTTTGCTTGAAAATTCATCTGTTTAGTTGACAATAATAACAATTTTTTTTAATTATTCAATTACTCAATTTGCAAAGTATCATAGCAAAGAGTGATCGACAAGACATACCTAGTTGATTCCGTAAACAAAAATTGAGCCTATTCCTTGAAAAGTCGCCAAACTGTGAATTTGTTTATGAAAATTGTTTAAACAATGACCAAAAAGCATCTTTTCTTAATTAATCGTAATAGAACATTCATTTCTCTCACATTTTATGCACAATCTATTAATTTCAATGAGCTAAACACTGCCAATACCAAAAAATGATTTTTCTTCATTAATTTGTTTATAACAATTTTTTTAAAATATTATAATTAACTAAAAATTATCGGTAGGATCAAAATTGATTTGTCCACGGGTACTTTTTTTGCCCCACTGTGCGACAGGAACAAGAGACTGCTCTGGTCACGCTGTTAATGAGGTAGGAATTAATTAAGCAGAAGTGGGAGGGTGATTCTGCGAGGGAAAGGGGTGGACTGCGGGGGGTATAATTAGGGGTCTATAATTGCTAACGTGGCCGAGCTTGAGTGGCATACAATATCCTGTAACCAACCAGGCGATACTGTCCTATCTGCAGACTTCAAAATTAAGAGGAATGCACATTCTGCTGCGATAACACGATATAATATAATAATATATAAATATAATACAACAAATATAATAAATATAATAAATAATTAATATAATATTAGTATTATCATATTCTCGGACCCAGAACTTCTAGACTCATTCTGACAATAAGTATATTTAAAACTAAAAAATTTTCACTGCTCTGCTAATGAGATCAAACAATTTTACAATAATTTTCTATATTTTTTATGATAATTAGTAGCATAAATAAATGCTTTTCTTGCGAGGATTGCAGAGGCTATATACTAAATTCAAGTCTCGGACTCACGCCACTATTGACACTTTTTTACACTTTTTTGTTAACAATGCAAATATTTTGTTACTATTTTGAAAAAAATTATACTTGTTCTACTGAAACTTTGAAATCTTTGAAATGGGCGATGCCTTTTTGAAAAAATTGACTCATTCTACTATCACCTTGAAATATTTGAAATGGGCGATGCCAGTTTGAAAAAAATTACACTGATTCTACTACAACCTTGAAATCTTTGAAATGGGCGATGCCTTTTTGAAAAAAGTACACTAATTCTACTACAACCTTGAAGTCCTTGAAATGGGCGATACCAGTTTGCCAAAAAAATACACTATTTCCATTACAACCTTGAAATCCTTGAAATGGGCGATGCTTCATTTAAAAAAAGTACACTTATTCTACTATAACCTTGACACCTTTGAAATGGGCGATGCCAGTTTGAAAAAAATACACTAATTCTACTACAACCTTGAAATCCTTTAAATTGTCGATGCCAGTTTGCGAAAAATTACACTATTTTTACTACAACCTTGAAATCCTTGAAATGGGCGATGTCTATTTGAAAAAAGTACAATAATTCTACTATAACCTTGAAACCTTTGGAATGGGCGATGTCTTTTGAAAAAAATACACTGATTCTACTACATCCTTGAAATCCTTGAAATGGTCTATGCCAGTTTGAAAAAAATTACACTGATTCTAATATAACCTTAAAATCTTTGAAATGGGCGATGCCTGTTTGAAAAAATCACACTAATTCTACCACAACCTTAAAATCCTTGAAATGGGCGATACCAGTTTTCGAAAAAATTAAACTATTTCCACTACAACCTTGAAATCCTTAAAATGGGCGATGCCTAATTTAAAAAAAGTACACTTATTTTACTATAACCTTGAAACCTTTGAATTGGGCGATGCCAGCTTGAAAAAAAATACACTAATTCTACTACAACCTTGAAATCCTTTAAATTGTCCATGCCAGTTTGCGAAAAAATACACTATTTTTACTACAACCTTGAAATCCTTGAAATGGGCGATGTCTATTTGAAAAAAGTACACTAATTCTACTATAACCTTGAAAACTTTGAAATGGGCGATGTCTTTTTGAAAAAAATACACTGATTCTACTACATCCTTGAAATCCTTGAAATGAGCTATGCCAGTTGGCAAAAAAATTACACTACTTCTACTAAAACCTTGAAATCCTTGAAATGGGCAATGCCCATTTGAAAATATCTCCCTAATTCTACTATGATCTTGAAATCTTTGAAATGTGCGATGCCTTTTTGAAAAAAATACACTACTCCTACTATAACCTTGAAATCGTTGAAATGGGCAATGCCTATTTGAAAAAGTACACTAATTCTACTATAACCTTGAAACCTTTGAAATAGGCGATGTCAGTTTGGAAAAAAATTAGACTAATTCTACTACAACTTTGAAATCTTTGAAATGGGCGATGCCCATTTGAAAATATCGCCCTAATTCTACTATAATCTTGAAATCTTTGAAATGTGCGATGCCTTTTTGAAAAAAATACACTACTCCTAATATAACCTTGAAATCTTTGAAATGAGCGATGCCAGTTCGGAAAAAGTTGCACTAATTCTACTGTAATCTTTAAATCTTCAAAATGGGCGATGCCCATTTGATTTCGGTCTACCTGCTTGCTTTACTTAATTTCGCAGTTAGTAATTTGGGAATATTACATTCAAAATCTACATTTTTGGGCGATTCTAACAGATTTTTCCTTCATAAATTGAAAATTAGGATAAGTGGTAGATATTTTTTTCAGGAAAAATATTGGTGTTTTGATTTTCTAAAAAAATTTACTATGTATATGCTGAGCTTAATTTCTAGAAGTACTATTTTGATATTTTGTTATCATTTGATGAAATTTTGAATAAAACTTTTCAACTAAATTTCTTATACCTAGGGTTGTTAGAGAAATTTGTTTTCCAAATTTCAGGATTTTCCAGGTTTTCTTCGAACGCAATTTAAAAAAAAAATACTTAAGCTCACGCTGACAGTTCCATTACATTTTTGAGAGAATGACGAGGAAATAGTGGTATTAGTGGTACTTTTTTACAATATATTATAAAAAATTCTGTTATTGTAACGGAAAATTAGGTAATTTGTAATTAAGTTTTCCTACATTTATCCTAATTTTCCTACATTTATTATCGTTTTACGAAACATAAATTTCTAACAGTGCACTGAAATCGACAAAAATGCATATTTCGAATATAATATTTCTAAATTATTAATTTGAAAATTATAAATTTTTTATGATTCGTGTTTTAATCCTGATTAAGTATGAAGGACCCCCGCTCAAAAGGGCGGCGCCTAGCGATCAAATGGGCATCGCCCATTTCAAAGATTTCGAAAGATTTGAGGAAATTTCAAAGAATTTCCAGGAATCTTGATCTATTAAATGAAGTGGAACGACATTTTAAGGGAATTTAAGGGATTTCTATGAATTTTATGGGATTTTATGGGTTTTCAGAGGATTTTAAAGATTTAAACGTTTCTAAAGGAATTTTGAAAGATATTAAAGATTAATATTAATTAATATATAGATTAATATATATAATAATTTAATTTATATTAATATTTATATTTATATCAATATTTTAATTTTTTTTTAAATCTATTTTTTTTAAAAGAATTTTTATGGTATTTACAAAATTGCAAAGGATTTCAAGGCAAGATTGAACTAAATTTCAAGGAATTTCTAAAGATTTCAGGGGATTAAAAAATTGTAGCGTTTCAAAATTTAATGTTTTAAATTATGAGAGTTACAAAAATTAAAAATTTATCCAGTTTTTGTTTTCCGATTTTCCAAAATTTAATAGATCCAAAATTTCAAGTTTTTCAAAATTAAAGCAGTAAAATTTAATTACTTTTAAAATTAGAATAGTAGGTGTCGTGCCGAAAATCAGATCTCTGTAAAAAATAGTTTTTCAATGATTTTCAAAATCAAGATAATATTACGGATGATGTCATTCAAAATGAAAAACGACAATTTTTAATGAAAAAAATGGTAAAATTCACAAAAAAACATTTGTTTTAACAATATTTTCTCGAGTTGAATTTTTTCGTACTATCACTTTTCAACAATGTTTGAAAAATGGTTGAATTTTAATACATTTTTCAATAAATTTTTTCTTTCAATAAATTTTTTCCGGCAAAACTTTCTCTGCAAATCTACTGTTTCCAATTTTGGAATTAAAATTTCCTATCGCTGAAAACGATCAAAAAATTTTTTTAAAGTAGTTCAAATTTTACACAAACGGTTAAATTTTCAATTTAAAATAATAATTTTTCAATGAAATAGTTAAATTTTGAAGCAAAGAGATGAAGTTTCGAATGAAATGATCAATCTTTAACTCAAATAATTGATTCTTCTGTTAAAAAAATTAATTTTCAAACAAAAAAGAAGACAAATTTTCAACCAACGGTGTAATAGATATTTCAACCAAAAAGATTTTAATTTAAATAAAAAACATTTGAAGTCAAGCAACAGATGAAATTTCAACAAAATAGTTGAATCCTCAAACAAAACGGATTTTCAGTCCAAAAATATTATTTTTCAACAAATCGTTTATTTTCAACCAGAAATACAAGTTTTCTACAAAACAGTTGAATTCTCAACAAATTTTCAAACCAAAAAGACAAAATTTTGAAATTAACTTTTTCTATGGCTGAAATTGATAAAACAATTTTTTTCCAAAAAAACATTTTTATAAATAAATAATTATATTGAAAGATTATTCAGTTGTTTCTGAAATTGGAAACAGTAGAATTATTAGAAATTTGTTCCTGAAAAAATAAACCATGACTGAATCAAATTCAACCATTTTTTTCAATTGTTAAGAAGTAACAGTAAGAAAAAATTCTGTTACAGAAACTATTACTAAATAATTATTTTGAGTAAGTTTTAAACTTTTTGTATAAAAATGATGCAATTTTTTTCAAAATTAAAAATTTAATTGAAGGTAAGAATCAGGAATAAATTTTAAGGAATTTCAAACGATTAGAATAGTTTAGGTTTTTTTTTAAATTCGAGAAATTAAATAAAATTTTAAAATTTTTCAGGGTTTTTAAAAAATTTCGTAGGATTTCAGAAAATTTTAAAGGATTTTAAAAAGATATCCAGAATTTCAATGATATTTTAGAGATTTCAAGGATGAAAACGAATTGGTAGAGAAATTTAGAGAGAAAATAATTAAATTTCAAGGATCTTCTGGATTTTTTGAAGGATTTCTACGGATTTCAGAGATTTCAAGGGATTTCATCATATTGAAGGGATTCATAGGATCTAAAAAATCGGTGATATTTTAAGGGATTTTATAGATTTCAACCGATCGAAAAAAATTGACGAGTTTTTCAGGAATTTTTAGAGGATCACAAAAGATTTCAGGAGTTCTTAAAGGATTTCAATAGATTTCGAAGCTTTGAGGGTATTTTAAGAAATTCTATTTTGCAAAATTTATGCTACTATTGACACTATTTTGAATTTCTAAAATGAGTCCGAGGCCTGTAAATTTCACAAAAAAAACTAATTACAAATAAAAAATTATTAATAATTAATAATAATTATTAATAATTTATTAACTAATCCCGATAAATTATAAATGCCTCATAGCCTTAAAGTTAGTTTTTCAATACTCAAAATAATTTTTCAAAACAAAATATTTTTACATTTTTATAGGCTACGTATCAATTGCAATTTGCAATTTACCTTCCAATCAGCTAAAGTCTAATTAAGAATTTTTAAAACATTTTTTAACTTTCGAGATATCATTCTTTCTTCAATTCTTTTTTGACTTTTTTTCCAAAGTACATTTTAAAAACGCCTTTGACAATAAATAAAATAAGAAAAATTGCTATTATAAAGGACAATAACAAAAATCCATACACATCTAGCAATTCCTGTTGCCACCAATGGAGATTCAAACCTGGTGATTTCAAGGAGTCTGGGCCATTCCTTATCACATATTCTATCCAAAAAATAGCCGTTTTCAATGGGCTCATCGGTCTGTCTCGAAAAATGCGTGAATGATTTTCTGCCGCTTTTCTGAAATAAAAAAGTCAGCATTTACAAAAAGGACACAACAAAATTTGATAGAGAATTTGCATGCAGTTTTTTTATCGTTTTATACAGCGGTTTATGATGTACGCTGGGACCCTGATTTGGTGCGCAATATTGCGCAATATGCTCGAGTGAGTACTCGCGCACCGCGGCCCTTCTGAGGCGAGAGTCGCAACCGTCTCTCGTCCGGTCTCCTGAGAAACTGCGTGGGCTATCTCATGAAAGCGAGTTTTTTATTTGTTAGAAAAATAATATTTTCGGTCTGAAAATCCGTTTTGGTTGAGGATTCAACTGTTTTATTGAAAATTCGTCTTTTGGTTGAATTCAAATATATTTTAAAAAAATCAAAATCTTTTTGGTTGGAATATCTACTATTACATCATTCGTTGAAAATTCATTTTTTTGTAGAAGATTAAACTACTTTGTTGAAGGTTAAACCAATTAGTTGAAAAATAATTTTTTTTGAAGAGTCATAATTTTAGTTGAACATTCATCTTCGGTTGAAAATTTGTTTTCATCTTCGGTTGAAAATTAATTTTTTGAACTGAAAATTTAACTATTCCAGTTGAATATTCATCATTTCAGTTGAAAATTTATCTCTTTGGTTAAAACTCTGTTTTATTGAAAAATTATTATTTAAAATTAAAAATTCAACCGCTTGAGTAAAAGTTGAACTACTTTGTTACATTTTTTTTGGTTCATCTCTTTGGTTGAAAATCTAACTATTTTGTTGAAAATTTATTATTTAAAATTAAAAATTTGACCGCTTGGGTAAAATTTGAACTACTTAAAAATTTTTTTTTGTTTTTTATTGAAAATGTATCTTTTCCATTTTTAGTTGAAAATTGATCTTTTTTTGCTCAAAATTCGTCTTTTTTTCCTTTTTTCGGTTAAAAATGCAACTGCTTAGTTGAAAATCAAGTTTTCTGTTAAAAATTTATATTTTTGGGTGGTAAAGTCAACATTTTACAATTTTTATTGGCTTGAAAATTCAACAATTCAAATGACATTTTTTCCTTCTTGACTGAACAATCTTTATTGGTGAAAATTCTTCTTTTTGCTAGAAAAATTAATTACTTTAGATGAAAAATTATCTCCTTGTTTGAAAATTTCACTTTTTTGTTAAAAATTATTTATTACCTTCCGGTAGAAAATTAAGCTTCATGTTTGAAAAATCGTCTTTTTTATTTTAAAATTCATTTCTTTTGGTTTAATGTAATCTCTTTGGTTGAAACATCAATATTTCAATTGAAAATTCATCATTTTATTTCAAAATTAATCTCTTTGGTTAAAAGTTGAACAATTTTGTTGAAAATTTATTTCTTTTTTGATTTAAAATCAAGCTTTTAACTAAAAATGTAAGTTTTTCATTTTTAGTTGAAAGTTAATCCTTTTTAACTGAAAATTCGTCTTTTTGGCAGAAAATTAATCTTTTTGCACTAAAATTTCCTTTTGTTTGGTTAGAAATGCAAAAACTGTTTGGTTGAATCTTAATTTTTTTTAATATTCATATTTTCAGGTTTGGATTTCAACTATTTTACAGAAAATTCATTTTAATGGTTTAAAAAAAAATTCATCATTATTCATTCATTTAATTTGAAAATTCATCTATCGGTTGAAAATTTCACTCTTTTGTTTAAAATTATTTTTTATCATTATTTTTTAAATGAAAAATTTCACTTTTTAGTAGTAAATTGATCTTTTTAGCTTGAAAAATGAATTATTTTTTCAAAAATTCAACTATTTTTGGTTGACGTTTAGTCTTTTTTATTAAAAATTCGAAATATTTGGTTGAAACTTCAAATATTTTGTTAAAAATTCGTCCCTTTTGGTTGAAAAATCATCTTTATTGATTAAAAATGATTCTTTTTGTCAAAAATTATTTTCCAGTTTAAAAGTAAACTGTTTTCTAATAAAAAGATAAATTTTGAACTAAAACGGTGATTTTTCAATTGGAATATTGATATTTTAACTAAAAAGATAAAAATTCTACCAAAAGAAATGAATTTTAAAATAAAAAGATGAATTTCGAACAAAGAAGATTAATCTACTAACAAACAGTAAAATTTTCAGTATAAAAAAGTTAATTGTAAAAAAAAAGAAATATAAACGAAAAAGTTAAATTTTCAACTAGAAAGTTACATTTCTAACCACAAAAGAGAACATTTTTGCTAAAAACGGTCAATTTTCAACTAAAAATGGAAATTTTACATTTTCAGTTGAAAAATTCAATTTTACACTAAAAAAGGAATACATTTTCAACAAAAGAGTAAGATTTTTATCCAAAGAGATGAACTTTCATAAGAAAATGTATCAAAGTAGGGACCCAAACGGTTGAATTTTTAATTTAAAACAATAAATCTTCAATAAAATAGTTAAAATTTCAATCAGAGGTAAATTTTCAACTGAAATGATGAATTTTTAACTGGAATAGTTGAATTTTCAGTTTAAAAAATTAATTTTCAAGCAAAAAAGAAAAAGAATTTTCAACCGAAGATGAATTTTCAACTAAAATTATAAGTCTTCAACAAAAAATAATTTTTTTCACTAATTGGTTCAACATTCAACAAAGTTGTTCAATCTTCAACAAAAAAAATAATTTTCAACGAATGATATAATAGTATATATTTCAAATAAAAAGATTTTAATTTGAAATAAAAAAACATTAGAAGTTAACGAAAAGACAAATTTTCAACAAAATAATTGAATCTTTAACCAAAATGGATTTTCAGATCGAAAATATTATTTATTTTGGTTTTCGACCGACCAGATGAACCTTCACAAAAAAAAATTAAAAATTTTACCAAGTAGTTTATCTTTTACACAAGTAGTTGAATTTTTTATTTAAAATAATGAAATTTAAATAAAATATTAAAAAATTCAACCGAAGAGATCAATTTTCCACTGAAATGATAAATCTTTAACTGGAATAGTTACATTTTCAGTTAAAAAAAAAATTTCAAACAAAAGAGAAAACGAACATTCAACCGAAGATGAATTTTCAACCAAAATGGTGAATCTTCAAAAAAAAAATTATTTGTTAACAAATTGGTTCGGCCTTTAAAAAAGTTTTTAAATTTTCAACCAAAAAAGATGCATTTTTAAGGAGTGATGTAATAGTAGATAAAGGAAGAAAAAATAAAATAATAATAATAATAAATTACCACTTGTTTGGTTAGAAATGCAATAATAATAATAATTATTGTTATTTATTCATTTTTAATATCATTATTATTTTTTGTTTATTTTTTGTTTATTTTTTATTTTTTTTTATCTTCAACCAAAAAGATAAAATTTTGACAAAGCAGTTCAACTTTTACTAAAATGATGAATCGTTAATAAGACATAATTTTTTGACTAATTCGTTCAATCTTCAACAAAATAGTTCAAATTTCAACAAGAACAAAAAAAGTGAATTTTCTATGAATGATGTAATAGTAGATATTTCAAGAAAAAAGATTTTAATTTGAAATAAAAAAATTTGAATTCAACCAAAAGATGAATTCTGAAGATGATAGTTGAATCCTCAACCAAAACGGATTTTTAGTCCAAAAATATTATTTATCAATAAATGGTTAATTTTTAACCAAAAAGACGAATTTTCTACAAAATAGTTGAATTTTCAACCATGTAGAATTACTTTTCAGCAAAATTGTTGAATTTTCAAATGAATAATAAAATTTTCACTTAGAATATAATCGACAGTAGGAAGAAATTGCAAAAACAAGAAATAGAAATACGAGGCAAATAAATTGCTGACAAGAATATTATATCAGGGTGGCCGCAAAATTTAATTTTTAAAATTCTCTAATTTTTCATTAATCTTGTGACATTCTTAACATAGAATCTTTCATAAACGGACTAATGCAATTTAAATTTAAAATTAAAGAATTTAAAATTTTTAAATTTATCATCCTTGAAAGTTATTCAAAGTGCCTCTGGTAGAAATTGCCTGACTTTTGAAAGATTTTTTTCAAAATCACTGACTTTCCCTGACCAATACTGACTTTTCCTGATATTCAGGTTTGCCCTGACCTAATATTGATATAATAATTAATAATTAATTCATAACACATGCAAATTCTCTATTAGGCATACACATGACTCTCAGTTTAGCCACAGTGTCAAGGGTTGCCTGCAGGAAGCCTTGTTGCTGAATCAGGAGTATCGAAACAAAAACACTCCGAGTCCTCTGAACCGTTTTCAATTGGAATGCATAATATTGCGCAATAAACTCGAGTGAGTACCCGCGCACTGAGCCTTTCCGCTACGCTGATGTTGTTCAGACAAGAATCGCAATCGTCTCTCGCCCTGCGCGCTGAGAAACTGCGTGGGTCAGCAGTTCTAGGAATTATTGAACCGCGAGTGGCTAAACCGAGAGTCCGATGTATTAGAATCTGCTTTAGATCTTTACCTGTACTTGGGATCCTTTAATATTTTCATCAGAGCCTCATCCAAAGATTTCTCAGAGATTTCAATATGATTTAGTTGAATTCCCATTCCTTTGTTGACTAAAATTTCAACGTTTTGTTGTTGATCCATAAATAATGGAATTCCAATTACGGGAACAGCATAATAAATGGCTTCCTGAACACTGTGGAGACCTCCATGTGAGATAAATGCTCTCGTGTTATTGTGTCCTGAAAAATTATGTAATTCAGTAAGTTTTTCAAAATTATAACACAAACATAAAACAATATAATACAAACTATTAGTCCGTGGGTTTTTATTCTCTAATTATTATTTTCAATGTAAACAAAGTTTCAAGGGATTTCAAAAGATTTGAGAAATTTCTAGAAAGCATTTCAACAGATTTGAAGAGATTCTAAAATATTTAAAAAGACTGAAAAGTATTTCAAAATATTACAAAATTTGTACAGAATTTGACCAGATTTACAAGACTTTTTGGGGATTTAATGAAATTTTAAAGTGAAATTTTAAAGAGAACCTCAATTTTTCAAGGGATTTTACAAAATTTTAAGGGACTTCATGGAGTTTAATCAGATTTCCAGAAATTTTACCGGATTTAATAGTAATTCAAGAGATACACGGAAAAAATTTATCCGTGAAGAAGTCACGAACTTGTAGCTAGGTCTCGGATACGAGATAAAAAAAATGAAACATTAAATCTATATTTCTATGAGAAATATATGGATAAATTTCGAAGTTTCTTACGAACAGTTCGAATTTCCTACGAACAGTTCCTGAAAATTTCAGACTGAAATATAAAGAGAAAAAATTTTATTTGTGCGATTTATTTTTATATTAATTTATAAATTCGCAACTCAGAAGATTTGAACCCTCAAGACTGCTGACTCACCAGTTTCTAAACACATAAACCAGGAGTGCGTAAACACGCGCAGCCATCAAGGCCAAACAAAATAGGTATTATAAAATTTCTAGCCACTCATCCGACGAGCTCGAGGCACACTTACAAGCGCACACACGCACCGCGCGTTTGGGAGAGTGTATGTGTGGGCCACGTACATGCGAACCTACGTCCGAGTTCCCAGATTTGTCGGGCAAGCTCGTGAGTGCTCTGAGAATCTTTTCCCAATCACTCGTAATATTTTTGTAATTATTCACGTAAAAAAAAAGTGATGAACCGTTTTAGAATTTTCACATCGAGTTCGTCAATCTTTCTCCAAGTTCGTAGGTTATTTACGAAAATTCATAAATATTTAAGGAATTTTTCTCATATCCGAGACCTAGCTACTAGTTCGTGACTTTTTTACGGATAAATTTTTTCCGTGTACCCAAGTATTTTCACGATTTTCGAATAATGTGGGATTTTAAAGGGATTTCGAAGATTTGAAGAGATTTAAAGAGATTTAAAAAGATGTCAAGGAATTTCAAAAGATTTACAAAGATTTTAAAAGAATTTCCAGAATTTCAACCAATTTTTAGACACTTGAAGGTATTTCTGGAGTTTTTAAAGGACTATAAGAGATTTTATGGGATTTTGAAGATTTCAAGCGATTTCAGGATTTTTACAATATTAAAGTGTTTAAAGGAATTTTGAGGAATCAAGAAAAATTGTCACGGATTTTAAGGGATTTTACGATATTTTAAGGAATTTTAAGAGCTTCCGAAATATTCAAAAATGAGTCACGGGATTTCAAAGGATTTTAAAGAATTTCATGTGATGTCCAAGTATTTTCAAGATTTTTGAAGGATATGAGATTTGAAAGGGATTCCGAAGATTTGAAAAGATTTAAAAAGATTTAATGAAAATTCAGAAGATTTGCACAGATTTTAAGAAAATTCAAGGATTTGAACCGATTTTGAGGGATTTCTGCAGGTTTAAAGGATTTTCGAAAATTTCAAGCGATTTTAAGCGATTTTTACAATATTGAAGTTTTTAAAGGGATTTTAAGGAATCAAAAACAATTTCCACGGATTTGCACTGATTTTAAGAAAATTCAAGGATTTGAACCGATTTTGAGAGCTTGTAAGGGATTTCTGCAGGTTTAAAGGATTGTAAGGTATTTCGAAGATTTCAAGCGATTTCAAGGATTTTCACAATATTAAAGTTTTTAAAGGTTTTTAAGAAATCAAAAAAAAATTTCACGGATTTTAAGGAATTTCAAAAGCTTCCGAAATATTTCAAAATAAGTCACGGGATTTCAAAGGATTTTAAAGGATTGTATGTGATACCCAAGTATTTTCAAGATTTTTGAAGGATATGAGAATTGAAAGTGATTGCGAAGATTTTAAAAGATTTCATGAAAATTCAGAAGATTTGCACATATTTTAAAGAAAATTTAAAGGATTTGAAGCGATTTTGAGAGATTTTAAGGGATTTTAGGATATTTCAAGTAATTTGAAGAGCTGCCGAAATATTTAAAAATAAGTCGCGGGATTTCAAAGGATTTTATGTGATACCCAAGTACTTTCAAGATTTTTGGAGGATATGAGATTTGAAAGTAATTCCGAAGATTTGAAAAGATTTAAAAGATTTGAAAAGATCTAATGAAAATTCAGAAAATTTACACAGATTTTAAGAAAACTCTAGGATTTGAACCGATTTTGAGAGATTTAAAGGGATTTCTGCAAATTTTAAAGGATTATAAGGGATTTTATGGGATTTCAAGTGATTTCAAGGATTTTTACAATATTAAAGTTTTTAAAGGGGGTTTAAGGAATCAAGAACAATTTTCACAGATTTTAAGGGATTTTAAGATATTTTAAGGAATTTTAAGAGCTTTCGAAATATTCAAGAATAAGTCACGGGATTTCAAATAATTTTAAAGGATTTCATGTGATACCCATGTACTTTCAAGATTTTTGAAGGATATGAGATTTGAAAGGGATTCCGAAGATTTAAAAAGATTTAAAAAGATTTCATGAAGATTTCAAAGATTTGAACCGATTTTGAGAGATTTTAAGGGATTTGTGC
>CAKNYM010051040.1:264019-274277 GCA_932195095.1 Andricus curvator
GATTTTTTTAGCTTTTTTTTTTTTAATTTCAACTTGGCACCCCTACAAATTCTTCCTATGGCCGATAAAATGACCTTTGATTTGTTTCAGAATTTAAAAAAAAACATTTAGAGGTCGCTCGAGGCCATTTTAGGGCAAAAATGCTCATCCTCAATTAAATTGAAGCTATTCATTGATTATTCATTTCTAGCGCGTATGAATTGTGGTCTTTACAGTTAAATATTGCACTCAGATTTTTACAATAGCATTCAAAGGTCGATCAATGCCATTTTAGTGTAAAAATGGCTATTCTTATTTCATTTCACACTATTTATTGATTATTCATTCCTGGCGCGCATAAATTGTATTCTTTACAATTCAATATTGCACTCAGATTTTTTTTAGATGTTCACAATATCATTCAAAGGTCGCTGAAGGCCATTTGAGGGCAAAAATGGCTATTCATAATTGAATTGACGTTATTTATTGATTAATTATTTCTGGCGCGCATGAATTTTGTTCATTACTGATCTGTGTTTCACATAGATTTTTTTCAGGTTTTTAAAATGACATTCAAAGGTCGCTCAAGGCCATTTTTGCCAAAAATGGCCATTCCCAATTAAATTGACGCTATTTATTAATTATTCATTTCTGACGCGTATGAATTTGATTCTTTATAAGTCAATATTGCACTTAGATTTTTTCCAGATTTTAACAATGACATTCAAAGGTGGCTCTAGGTCATTTTCTTAATAAAATGTGGATTCAATTAAATTTTCTCCTTTTTTTCTGTAGAGATGCAGTGCCAATTTATTCATGTCGGCAAAAAAAGATTAGTCAAGTTGTTTGATAAATGTTTGTCATATTATTTGAAGGACATTCAAGGTTATTTCGCAAAAAATAAGCTTTTTGTAAATGGTGATGATGAAAAAACTGTGCTCAAACTTTCCTATTAAATTGTATTTTATCGCCAACTAAGTTTTCCTCTTTCTTCTCTAAAAGGTAAATCATTACCCCTTCTTCTGCACTTATGATAATTAATTCTTCCTAATTACAATTTAACAACGAAACTTGATCATTTATTAATAAATCTGCCATATCCTACTGTTTTTAGCGTTTCCTATTTTTAATTTGAAGCAAACTTAAAAAAAAAAAAATAACTACCATGAAAAATAAAATCTTTTTGAATTACCATTTTCGTAAAATGACCTTGAATGACCTTAAAGTAATATGACACGCAGTTATTAAACCTTTCGACTAATTTTTTTGCCGCAATGAATAAATTGTCACTGTTTCTCAAAAAAGAACTAGAGAGAAATTAATTGCATCAACATTTTATTAAGAAAATTACCTTGAGCCACCTTTGAATGTCATTGTAAAAGTCTGAAAAAAGTCTGAGTGCAATATTGAATTGTAAAGAACACAATTCATACGCGCCAGAAATGAATGACCAATGAATAGCGCCAATTTAATTAGGAATGAGCATTTTTGCCCTGAAATGGCCTTGAGCGACCTCTAAATATTTTTTTTGAATTCTGAAACAAATCAGAGGTCATTTTCTCGGCAAAAGTAACAATTTCGTCCCAATTTATACCTGTAAAAATTCGACTTTCCATTTTTGGCGATAACCCCCCCCCCCATTTTGTTCGTTTTCCGGAAAAAGAAATTCCGCAATTCTTTCTTCTTCAACATTAACCCGTGCCCCGGGCTTTTGAAATTAACATGGAGTTTTAAATAGGAAAAGCTCGATTTTCAAAAAAATGGAAAAAAGAAGTACTTGTTATAAACTTTCCCTCACAGCAAGGGATATCGGTGGGATATCCCATTAATCTCCCACGATATCTCAGGTATATCCCAGGAGATTCCAGGGACATCACGAATGATATCCTACGGGGCGGAAATCTCGATATCCTTGGAATGTCCCAAAGATATCTCAGAATATGCTGAGGATATCCCATTAATGTCTCAATTTTTAAAGTCCGGGATATCTCAAATTCCATAATTCGGGACATTCTAGGATATTCTTACGATGTCCCATATTTAAAATGCAGGATATGCCAAGGATGTCCCCAAGATATTCTAATTATATAATTTTGTATAATATTATAAAAATTTATATATGTACCCTTTGCAAGTAATTCATACTCTTTGTGTTTTAAATAAACAAACTCATCATTATTTAAAAAAATATGTATTTTCCCGGAGCTGCAAATAAGAATCGAAGATAGTACGTATAGCCGTCTTCATACCTTTTCAGTCTTGTCGTTTTCAACACTAGTGACTTGTTGTTGACCGTATAGGTCGTTTTACTACATTTGCAAAATTGTTTTAAGTGTCACAGTTTTGAGATGATTACTTTTGTTTATTCCGTGTCTAAATGCAGATAATATTGTATAGGTATATGTATTTATTATGCTGTTCTATATGTATATGTGTAGATTTAAGTACAATAGGTAAACATAAAACTAAATCAAAATTTGGCAAAATCTTGAAAAAGCTGAACAAATTTTACATTAGTAGGTATATCAATTTCAATGAATTCATGCATGCAAGCCATGCATGCTTTAGGTTTAAAAATATCAGAAGTTTCGGCTTTTTCTACATTACCGTTAACTTAACCTCAAAAGTGCACAAAATGTATAAATGTATAGTTTAACGAGTTTAATCGATTTTACAATGAAAATAAAATCATTAGTAACAAAAGTAATGAAAAAAATTGTTATTCAATAAAATGAAAAATAAAAGCAATTAGTTAAAACAGAAATATAGTCATCGCTGAACAGTACGTGGATAGAAGGTTTGCTTTTCAAATAGTGATATAAATAAAATTGAAATAGGTAATAATAAAAAGCTAATTTAAAACATGAAAAAAATTAATGAATTAAATGGACATCAAAAATGGTATCAAATTTTTCATGAGTTTTATCCATTGTCACAGATATCCTCGGATATACATATCTAACCTCCAGCGAGCTTTCATATACATATACCTAATAATGTAAAATATACATTAAAAATTTCTTAAAAGCAATAAATTGGTGTTCTTATATATTCCTTTTCATTTCATGAATGGAAATCCACTAGTAATATATTAGAATGTCAGCAGAATTTTGTATTATAATATCGGGATATTCGTGGGACATTTTACAATAATTTGGGATATCCTGTGGACATTCCGTGCGGGATATCGTCAGGATATCCTGTCACGATATCCTCCGGAGCGGAAATCTCGATATTCCTGGAATATGCCACGAATATCCCGGGAGATTTATGGGACATTTTTCAGGATATCACATATCCTGCCGAGATATCTTAGGGATATGCCAAGGATATCATTTTGTTGTGAAGGTTTTGTAAATTAAAGTAGTCACCTCTTAACGAGTATTCAAGGATCTGAAAATGTAACTATTCTAGTTCTGGTTGGTAAATCATTCTTTATAAGTTTAAAATTCAACTGTTTATTACAAAATTCATGTCTTTTGTTAAAGCTTATCTTTGTGGTCAGAAAAATAATCCTTTTTGTTCAAAATTTCTCCTTTTTGGTCGAGGGGTCATCTATTTGGTTAAAAAAATGGTCTTTTTTGGTTGAACTCGTTTATGGGCTTGGGGGTTTTAAGTTTGTGGATTTTAGGTTTGTGCGTTTGAGGTTTTTGGGTTTGAGGTTTGTGAGTTTGCTGTTTGTGGGTTTGTGGTTTTAGGTTTATGTGTTTGAGGTTTGTGGGTTTGAGGTATAATTTTTGTGGGTTTGAGGTTTGTGTGTTTACGGGTTTGGGGGTTTGAGGTTTGTGGGTTTGCTATTTGTGGGCTTGTAGATTTAGGTTTATGTGTTTGACGTTTGTGGGTTTGGGTTTTTTGGTTTATGGATTTGTGAGTTTGAGGTTTGTAGGTTTATGGGCTTGGGGGTTTTAAGTTTGTGGATTTGAGGTTTTTGGGTTTGAGGTTTGTGGGTTTTAAAGTATAATTTTTGTGGTTTTGAGGTTTGTGTGTTTACGGGTTTGGGGGCTTCAGTTTTGTTGGTTTGAGGTTTGTGGGTTTGTGGATTTGAGGTTTGTGCGTTTGAGGTGTTTGGGTTTTGAGGTTTGTGGGTTTTGAGGTTTGTGGGTTTGACGTTCGTGGGTTTGAGGTTTGTGGGTTTGAGATATAATTTTTGTGGGTTTGAAGTTTGTGGGTTTACGGGTTTGGGGGTTTGAGGTTTGTGGATTTGAGGTTTGTGGGTTTACGGGTTTGGGGGTTTGAGGTTCGCGGGATTGAGGTTTATAAGTTTGAGGTTTGTGTGTAAAGATATTACCGATTTCATGGTTTTAAAAATGTCGAAATTTCGTGGTTCAGCTACCTTGACAAGTTCATATTCTTTAGGTTAGTTTTTTGCAGAAAACTACAAAAGTAGCAGTGCTACATGAAATTATAATTCGTTACGAGTATTTTTGAATAAAATTTTGTGAAAAAACTCACTGTGCGAGGGGGAAACAACCCCTAAAAATGCGATCCAGTGTAGGTGGATTACCCCGAATTACTTTGGATTACCTCTACATAAAGAATTACTCTGGATTACCCAAGATTACTTCAGATTGCATAGGATCACTCTGGATTAGGGGAGAGTGGGGCTAAGGCGACAGTGGGACTAAGTCGACACTTCCTTTGAAAAAAATATATATATAAACGTGTGAACCTGGTTTAAAAAAAATAAAAGTTGGCCCTAATGCTGTATATCATCGTCCAATATAATCAAGGTATATTCATCTTAGTTAGAAATGGTAAAATGGAAAAAAATTTTATAAGAAAGTACAACATTTCTACAACTGTAATTTTTTGTTAAAACATGTACTTTTTTGTAAAAAAAATGTACAAAATTTAACAATAAAATACAGGTAAATACAGATAGCTAATTTTTTCTGGTATTTTCTTGTAGAAAATTAAACAAATGAACAATAAAGTTCAAGTTTCTACAACTTAAAAATTTTTGTAACTTTTTATTAATATTTTTTTTAATTGCTTTTAAAATCTACAAGGTATGACAGAAAACTACAGATTTTTTATTTATTTGGGTGTTTGACGTCATTAAAATGCTTTTAGTTTTACGTAAATTATTGCAGAAAATTGCAAATTGAAAAACAATTTGAAAAAAATATTAAACTTTTACCAAGCACTTCTGCTATTATAATAAACCACATTGAAATGTAGTTTGATTATAATTGAATATATAATTGAATCTGTTCAAAATATAAGCAAGTTACAAATTTTAACGTTAAAAATATAAATTTTTCAATTCGGAAACCTCAGTAGTTAAAAAAATGTAAACGTTTGATTAAAACTTTATAAACTTGTTTCAATTTAAAAACAATTTGAACCAATTTAATTTGAAATTTTTTAATTAAGGAATACATTTTTTTTAATATTTAGCTATATTTCACTTTTCACTTCAAATGAGCAATTATAAATCAAATATCAGAAACTAAACAATTTTAAACTGAATTATTTCAAATAGAAAGCCTTGAATCGTTAATATTTCAGAGTGTTAAATTAAAACTTTGAACGTTGTAGTTTTAATTGTTCTATTTAACAAATTTTTAATATGTAAGTAAAATTATTGAATTTTGGTGCATAAATAACGATAGAACAATCATCAATTTGGAATTTTTTTAGTTATTTTAAGAGATATTTACAAGTTTGGAGAAGATCCGAACTTAATTTGAAACTGGAGAAGATTTAAAAAAATGAATTTAGATTTTATGAAGATTTTGAAATAACATTTTGAAGCTCCTTTAAGGATCTTTCGAGGTTTAAAGAATATAACAAAATTGTCTTTAGTTTTCTGGGAAAATTTAAAATGATTTTCAATTTTGAAAAATTAATTTCAAGAGAATATTTAAAAAGATTTAAAAAAAATTTGAATGATAAAGGACAATTGAACAATTATTAATGTGGAAAATAATCGAGTCAGTTTAAATTATATTTCGAAGTTTTGAAAAGATTCCAAAATAATTTAAAACGTGAAAAGATTTCAAAAATTTTTAAACACAATGTAGATTTTTAAAGATGTCAAACATAAAATTTATAAACTTCTTGTGCATTTTGGAAGGTTTTCAATAAATAAAAAATTAGTATCAAAATTCCTAGAATAACTAAGAACCATTTTTTTGTTGAGAAATTAATTTTAAAAGAACCTTATTACTACTTTTGCAGGATTTTCAAGAAATTACAGGAAATATTCGAGTTCCAAGATAATAAAATTATTATTAGATGCCTAGAAAATTTATAAATGATTTTTTTCACAACTTTTTGAGAGAATATTTTGAAAGATTTCAAAACAAATGAACATAAAGACTGATTTTCAACAAAACGGTGGTCTTTTAAAACAAAAAGGATACTTTTAGCAAATTTTTTAATTTTTTAACAAAGTAGAATAATTTTCAACTAAATAGTTCAATTGTCAATAAAATATACGAATATTCAACTAAATTGTTGAAATTTACATTAAAAACTATCAATTTTCAGCCAAAAATAGAAAAGTTAAATTTTCAGTTAAAAAAATTAAATTTCAACCAAAGGAAAAAAAAACTAATTTTCAACAAACAAATTTCCATCCAGAGATGATTTTCAACTAAAATGGAGAATCCTCAACTGTAATAGTTAAATTTTCAGTTAAGAAATACATTTTCAACCAAAAAACAACGCTTCTCTTAAAAAATTGTAATGGTTGATATTTCAACCAAAACACATTTAAATTTTAAATAAAAAACAGTTGAAAAAAAAATATTCAACAAAATAGTTGAATCCTCAACCAGAAAGACGAATTTTCAACAAAACTTTTTAATTTTCAAGAAAGAAGAGGAATTTTAATTTTCTACCCCCAAAAAAACGTATTTTTAACAAAATATATGATTATTTAACCAAAACAGATGAATTTTTAACATAACAGTTCAGTTTTCAACTAAAAGTATGAATTTTCATCAAAAAAATGATTTTTCTGCCAAAAAAAACGAAATTTCAAAAAAATAAATAAATTTACGACTAAAAAAGACAAATTTTCACTAAAAATATAGTAGTTAAATTTTCATTTTAAAAAATTGCGTGTCATCAAAGAAATTTGGAAACTTGTTTTTTTGGGTCACCCTAAGCCTACAATATTCAACCGATTCGTCTAAATATTTTACGATGAATTGACAATTTGAAGTTCCACTGCTATTTTTCAGAATATTTTGATTCCAAATTATTTCTAGAAATTTATGGGAAAATTTTTTACGCTTTTTTATTTTGAAAATTGAACTTTAGGAAATAACTGAAAAAGATATTAAAACATTTCAAAAGATTTTCCTAAATCTCGAAAAAAAAAGTAGAAGATTTTAGAGCGAAATGTTTCAATTTGGTAAGATTAAAAAATCAAAAAAATTGAGTGTATTCAAGAAATATTCAGAAGATTTGGAGAGATTAAAAAATTATTTTGAGCTGTAAAAGATTTTTGAAAAATGCAGATTTTTTTTAGATTTCAAACCAAAACTTTAGAAGCTTTCAAAGAATTTTGGAAGGTTTCAGGTGAATAAACAAATTTTCTTAAAATTTCCAGGAGTAGATTTTAAGGCAATTTTTTTACATTTTGAATGATTTTTAAAAATTTCAAGATTTATGGGAAAAGTTTTCAAGATTTTTTATTTTGAAAATTGAACTTTAGTAAATAACTGAAAAAGATTTTAAAACATTTCAAAAGATTTTCTTAAATTTCGAAAAAAAAGTAGAAGACTTTAAAGCGAAATGTTTAAATTTGGTAAGATTAAAAAATAAAAAAAAAAAATCGTGTAAATGCAAGAAATATTTAGAAGATTTGGAGAGATTGAAAAAGAATGTTTAAATGTAAAAGATTTTTTAAAAATGCAGATTTTTTTTTAGATTGTAAACCAAAACTTTAGAAGCTTTCAAAGAATTTTGGAAGGTTTCAGGTGGATAAACAAACTTTTTTAAAATTTCCAGGAGTAGATTTTCAGGCAATTTTTTTACATTTTGAATGATTTTTTAAAATTTCAAGAAAAATTAGAGTTAGCTAAAATATTTTCAGGAATTCAAAAGGATTTGAATAAATTCAAAATATTTTGAAACTTGGAAGCATTTCCAAAAATTTATCAAATATTTTTTATTTGTTCCAATCTTCTAAAAGTCTTAAATATCTTTTAAAAAGGCTCGAATGTTTCCTAATATTTTGTAAAATCTTGTAAAAATTTTTTTTTTAATCTTCTAGAATCTTCTTTGACATATCTGAAGTATTCAAAAATCTTTTCTAATTTTCTCAAGAATATTATAAAATTTATATTCATATAAGTTTAAAAACAAACTGATAATACCTCTTTCTTTTAAGTAATTTCAATATTTGTGACTAAAAAAAATATTTGAAAGGCATTCAGTGTTACATCAGACAGCACTTCATCTTAAAAAATAAATTTTTTTATTTAGAAAACGTCTATTAAGTTTTCAAACGTAATAGAAAAAATTGTACGATTGATAAAATTATAGAAATTTTGATAATGTATTAGATAGGGAAAAATTAAAATTCGGCGAGATTATTATTTAAAAAAGAAAAGAGAGAAAATCTCACCAACTTTGCATTTTTTCCCTTTACATTTTCAAAATTTCTATAATTTTACAAAACAAACAAAATTTTACAATTTAAAATACTTTTAGAATTACTAGGCAAACTTTGATTTTAGAAACTATTTTTTGTATTGTAGATGTTTCTGGTAGGATTTAATATCGCGAGAAACGAAAACATTTTCACAATGTTTCGAGAATTTTCCGATTCGTTACACACTATAATAATTGGACTTTAATAATGCAGTATTATATATATGATATCGATTAAAATTTATTTTTTTTACCTGATGATTTCCCTGTCCGCTGGTTTTTTTCTAAAGTTACTGTCAATCGAGAATTTTTATCTTTTGAATGAACCAATTTTCAGTACCAAAATGTTTTTTTCCTTGAATGTCAAGTTCCACGTCTGCTCGGTGAGCTTCAAGCAAATAAAAGTAGATAAAATGGGGCGATTAAATTTACTGAAATAGATTTATTGTTCTAAAAAATGTCGGTACCTTGTAACCAATTTTTTATTATTGCTTTAGTAAATATTAACTCTCCGGGAAGAGTCTTTATTTATAGCTGATGTGAAAAGGTTATTATTCTTGCTCAAGATTTCATTAATTAATGTTTTTAAAGAAATCTGTATTGTCATTAGAGCATAACAGAAATTTTTAACGTCTTTTCAGACTAGATGGAGCTACGAATTAAAAATTATTTCAATTAATATTTTTGAAAAAAAGATCTTCTCCTTTCGCTCCGGTGGGATACGAACCACAGAACTTCTGATTTCCGGTCAGGTGCTTTTCCCATTAAGCTACTAGGGAGATCGAGAGAAAAGAACTTTATTTCAGAAAATATACGCATTATTATGCTAGATGTTACAAATCAAATTTTTGAAGGAATCTATATTATCATTAGAGAATAACATACATTTTTAACGTCCTTTCAGACTCGATGGAGCTATGAAATAAAAATTATTTAAACTAATTTTTTTCTGAAGAAAAGATCGTCTCCTTTCGTTCGGGATCTCTCTCGTTGGGATCTGGAGAAGATCTTTTTTTCAGAAAAAAATTAATTGAAATAATTTTCAATTCATAGCTCCATCTAGTCTGAAAAGACGTTAAAAATTTCTGTTATTCTCTAATGATAATACAGATTCTTTTAAAAATTTGATTCGTAACATTTAGCATAATAATGCGTATATTTTCTGAAATGAAGTTTCTTCTCTTGTTCTCTCCAGTAGCTTAATGGGAAAAGCACCTGACCGGAAATCAGTAGTTCTGTGATTCGTATCCCAGCGGAGCCAAAGGAGAAGTTTTTTTTTCAGGAAAAAATTAATTTAATTAATTAATGTTGTAAGAGATATAAAGCTTATATTATTAGGTTATTGTAATTATTAGTTATTATTAATAATAATATTCGACAAGTTAGTTTTCTTTTTTTTTCAATAAAAATTGAATTTTTAACTGCAAATTTAACTAAATGATGTTTATTTGAACACTGATCTTCTTCATTTAAAAATTCAACTATTTGTTTGAAAATTTCAGTATTTTATGGAAGCTTTGTCTTTTGTGATAGAAAACTAATCTTCTTGGTGACTAATTCACTTTTTTGGTTGAAAATTCAATTATTAGGTTAAAAATTCCGTTAAAAATTGAAATATTTTATTGAAAATTCATGTATTTTGTTGAACATTATTCTTTTTCAGTAGACA
>CAKNYM010051040.1:274287-287145 GCA_932195095.1 Andricus curvator
AAAAATTGTATTTTTTGGTAGAAAATTAACCTGTTTGGTTGAAAATTCCATTGAAAATTAAAATATTTCGTTGAAAATTCATGTATTCTATTAAGAATTAATCTATTTTCGAAAGAAAATTAATCGTTTTGGTTCAAAATTAGTCTTTTTTATTAAAATATAAATTTTCAACTGAAAATTTACCTATATCATGTTTGTTTGAAGATTAATCTTCTTCAGTTGAAAATTCAACTATTTGTTTGAAAATTTCTGTATTTTGTTGAAGCTTTTTTTGAAGTCTTTTGTGATAAAAAATTAATCTTCTTGGTGACTAATTCACTTTTTTGGGTGAAAATTCAATCATTTGGTTAAAAATTCCGTTAAAAATTAAAATATTTGGTTGAAAATTCATGTATTTTGTTGAAAATAATTCTTTTTTAGTTGAAATTTTTTTTATTGAAAAATAATTTTTCTTTCGTTGAAAATTAGTGTGTTTATTGAAAACAAATTTTTGAATTAAAAATTTAACTTAGTTGAAAAAAAAACATTTTTTTTTATAGACATTTAATCTTTTTAATGGAAAATTCATTTGTTTGGTTGAAAATTTAACTATTTTGTTGAAAAATTGTCTTTTTTGGTAGAAAATTAGCCTTTTTCGTTGAAAATTCCATTAAAAATTATAATATTACTTTGAAAATTAATTTTTTTAACAAAAATTTAACTATTTCATTTTTTGTCCACATTTTTTTCGATAGAAATTGAATCTATTATATTAGAAATTATATTTTTGGTTCAATATTTATGTTTTTCAATTGAGAATTCATCTATTCTGTAAAAAATGTGTCTTTTTTTGGTAGCAATATATCTTTTTTGGTTGAAAATTCAATTATTAGGCTGAAAATTTAATTAAAAATTAAAATATCTGGTTTAAAATTCACGCATTTTGTTACAAATTATTCTTTTTCGGTAGAAAATTAATTTTTTTGGTTAAAAATTATATTTTTAACTGAAAATTTAACTATTCTATTTTTCGTCGAAATTTTCTTATGGAAATTTAATCTCCTTAGTTGAAAATTCATCTGTTTGGTTAAAAATCGACTATTTCGTTGGAAATTTATTTTTTTTTTGGTTCAAAACTTATTCCTCTAACTCAAACTTAAACTGCTCTATTTTTGTTGAAAATTGATCTTTATTGTTTAAAATTCATCTATTTTGTTGTAATTTTGTCTTTTCTTGGTAACAATATAATTTTTGTTGCTGAAAATTGAACTATTTGGTTAAAAATTGATTTTTTTTATTGAAAATGCATAATTTCAGTTGAAAGTTCTTTTTTTTTGTCAAAAATTTAACAAATTTGGTTGAAAAATCGTTTTTTTTTTGTTGACAATGCATCTTTTTGTTAAAAATGTAGCTATTTCATTTTTGCTCGAAAATTGACCTTTTTCAGTTAAAAATTCACTTATTTTTAAAAAACTCGTATTTTTTAGTCGAAAATTCAATTATTTTGGTAGAAAATGCATATTTTTGTGTTGTCAATTCAACTTTTTTTCAAAGATTCGTCCTTTTGGCTCAGAAACTCAACATTTTGGATGGGATTTTTTTTCTTTATTGATTGAAAAATCTCTCTTAGTTGAAAATTCAAATCTTCTGTTAAAAATTTGTATTTTTTGGTATAATTAAAATTTTTTTTTGTATGCAAATTGAAAAAAAAAATTTTAATTAATTACTTTTTGATAGGACGAATAGTCCTATCTAATAGTCCTATCTAATAGTCCTAAATAAAAAAAATACATTTTTGGACAAATGACATAAGATGCGAAAAAATATGATTTGACAAGAATTGTGCACCCAAAAAAGATCTACAAATTTTTTAATAATCACTTTTTGATAGTATGCGTAGTTTTTGTTTTAATTTGGCTAAATAACTTGAAAAAAAATTGTGAAAAACGACACAAGACAAGAAAAAAAATTAATAGACAAAAGTTGTTCACCCAAAAAATATCTACAAATTTTTCATTAATTATTTTTTTGGAGAATGCGTAATTTTTGTTCAAATCGTAAGAAATAACATTAAAAATAGAGAAATTAATTTTTTAGAAAAACAACACAAGGCGCAGTCAAATGTTCATTAACAAATTTTTTTCTTATAGTATGCGCGCCTATTCAATTATAAAAACAAGACAATGAAAATTCATTTTTTCAATAATTATAATAATATAAATTTATTGAAATGATACATTATTTAGGCTAGCTGAAAACAACAATTAATACAGAATAAAGTGGAAATAATAAAGTAATCATGAAAAATAAAATTTGTACTTTATTTTGTAATATCTGAATAAGCAGTCCTAAAACTAGGTACATAAATAAATATAATATACATTTGATATAATGGAGTAGAAATGTAGAAAATTTCACACTTTCGACTAAATCGAGTGCGAGGCACAGCATACGTGAACAAAATGAGTTCGTTAAAGCCGAAGGAGCTTTAACAAAAGAGAATTCACAATCACTAAATGACAGTTGTATATGCAATTATTGAAAATTAACTTTCAAATTTAATTCCTTAATATTTGAAGAATGTACAATTAAAAGCGCGTTTTTCTTTTTGAATAAGCATGTGCAATTAAACAATTTAAAAGGAATACTTAAAATTGTATACTTTTAAAGAATTGGAAGCTGTTAATTAGTTAATTTTACATTCAGAAGAATTTGTTATATAAATTGCTGAAAAATTGTGCAATATAAATTTTTAGTATTTAAAATTAAAAATTCAAATCTCTCAAAACGTAGGAATTAAAAATTGAAAAATTTCGAAAAAGTGTTAATAATTTAATATTTTTGAAGTGATTTTCCAAATTTCTGAAGCCATTTCTACTACTTGGTTGAAAGTTGAACTACTTTGTTAAAAACTTATTTTTCTGGGTGAAGATTTATTATTTCAGTTGGAAATTCATCTCTTTGGTTGAAAATTCGTTTTTTTTTGTTTGATGTTGAGAATTAATTTTTTTAACTGAAAATTAAACTATTCTGGCTTTTTGCTTGAAGCTCAATTTTTTTAATGAAAATTCAACTACTTGGTACGAATTTGAACTATTTTTTGAAAATTCATATTTTGGTCAATGCTTCATCATTTTAATTGGATATTCATTTTTTTGGTTGAAAATTGAACTATTTTGTTGAAAATCATTGTTTCAAACTGATAATTTAACTATATAATTTTTGGTGGAAAATTTATAAGTATAAAATGCTACTAGGTATTTGATTCAAAATTCATGTATTCTTTTCAAAATTCGTTTTTTTGGTTGAAAATTAATTTTTTAAACTGAAAATTCAACTATTCATTTATTGATTTAAAAAAATCTTTTTTGGTTGAAAATTCAACTACTTTGGAGAAAATTCATCTATTTCGTTGAAACTTCCTCTTTTTTGAGGAAAATGTTGAAAATGTGTCTTCTTGGCTGAAAATTCAATAGATCGATTTTCCACAGAAGAATGTGCTACAAAATTCAATAATTGAATTATCAACAGAAAAATTTTCTAAAAAAAACTCAGCTGTTGAAAATTCAACAGTGGGACTTTTAACAGACAAATTTTCCACAAAATTCAGCAGTTGAATTTTCAATCGACAAGATTGTCTACAAAATATAAATATTGAATTTTCAACTATACTATTTAAAATTTTTAAATATTCTATTTTACAAAGTAAAAGTCGACTATTTCCAAATTTAGAACGTTTAGAATTATAATTTTTTAGGTTTGAATTGCTAAAAAAAGGTTCATTATCACATTGATAGCTTTTAAAATTAAAAATTTACATCTTTCCAATCCTAAAAATTAATAATGGAAAAATAGTTGAAAAATTTTGAAAAAGCATTAATAAATTAATATTTTTTAATTAGCTTCCCAAATTACCAAGCCCCTTTCCAAACTATTCTGGGGAAAAATTTTGTTAAAAATAAAACAGTGCAAGTATTCAAAATCGAATTGTTTTAAATTTGATAATATTTCAAAGTGAACATTTCAAATTCATTGTCACTTAATTTTTTTTAAAGTGATTAAACTTAAATAATAAAAATAATCAGGTTTTTAGTCTCTTTTTAATTGTGCTTTGACATTTTTTCCAAAACTAATTTCAAAAGCGGATTTTATAATAACATAAACTAGATAAATTGCTATTAGGGAGCAAATTAAAAAAAATCCGTAAACATCCAAGAGTTCTGTCTGCCACCAATAAAAATCGAGAGCGGGTGATCGTAAAGGTTGTGCTCCATTTCTTATGGTGTATTCTATCCAGAAATTTGTAGTATTCATAGGACTCATTGGCCGATCTCGAAAAAGTTTTGAATTATATTTTGCAGCTACCCTGGATTATTAAATCAAAATTGTACATTTGTTATTACGGGCCATTAGGGTGGTCCAAAAATACATTGATTTTTTTTTAATTTTCTGGTATAAAATAAAAAAAAATTATATATTCAGAGGTCCTGAAAACCACATGAACTTTAACACATATTTTCCATAAGAAAAAAGACGTTTCTTTTTTTTTTATTTTGTGCAGAATCGTCAATCTTAGGTGTATCGAGTTGAACCTCAAGATTTATCTTCACAATTGAGCCGTCGGGTGCAATAACCAGCCCGACGCTCGAAAACGCGTAAAAGTATTATCCGATCTTCTCAAAGAAAGAAAATTTCCAAAATCAAAAAATCAATTTTTTGAAAATGTCGAATTCTAGAGAATGAGGAACTGAAACTTTTTCCCCTTAGAATTTTTTTTGCCAAAAGGTTATTTTCAATAATAAAAACGAAATATTGAAAAAAAGTTTCTCCCTGGTTTAATTAATTTTTAAAACTTAAATCGTTCCAACTCGGCCAAATATTATAGAAATGAGTTCATATTTGTAGGACGTATTCAAAATACTCCATCGATGCCTAGGAAATCATGAAAAATGTAACAATCGCTTATTGTTTAATAATATTCAATTGCAAAATGAGGTCAATCGATAATTGTGTTTTCTTGATTTCGCCGGTAAAAAGTATCTAGGTAATTCACCTTTCAAACAACTTCCAGTGAGTAATGTATGCAGCAATGTTTAATAAAGTTTTTTGGAAAATCACACATCGAATTGTTTAAAATTTACTGAGATATTCAGATTTGGAAAAAGTACTCGACATTTGCCCGCGCTGTTAGCTAATGCGTCGCGAGGACTGCTCTGTCAGGCAGCGTTGTCGAAGTTCAGTCTGCGCGGGCAGACGTCGAGTACTTTTTCCAATTCTGAATATCTCAGTAAATTTTTAACGAATATGAGATTTTTCAAAAAATTTCATTTAACATTGCTAAACAAATCACTCACTGGAAGTTGTTTGAAAGTCGAAGTTACCTAGATACTTTTTACCGGCGAAACCAAGAAAACACAATATTATCGATTGACCTCATTTTACAAATAAATATTATTATACAATAAGCGCTTGTTAACTTTTTCATGATTTCCCAGGCTTTGCTAGATTATTTTGAATAGGTCCTACAAATATGAACTCATTTCAATGATATTTGGCCGAGTTAGAACGATTTAAGTTTTTATTATTAAAAATAAGCATTTGGCAAAAAAAATTCGAGAAGAAAAAAGTTTCACTTCCTTATTATCTAGAATTCTATGTTTCCAAAAAATTGATTCTTTGATTTAAAAAATTTCCTTTCTTTGAGACGATCGGACAATTCTTTTACGCGTTTTCGAGCGTCGGGCTGGTTATTGCATCCGCCGGGTCAATTAGGCGTAAAATACAAGTAAAAAATTACTTTTTGACTTTTAGTCCCATAAGTCTGTTTCATAGGGTGCCAAAATAACCCCATAATGGATCGTCAATAAACTACGTGACTAATTCCAGGGGTGGAGGGGGTCGCGCCAAAATTTACGGTTCGTAACAGGGGGGGATCACTGAAGTAACGTTACGAACTTACATAACATTTAGTTTAGGTAAAAATTCTACTGTTTGGTTACAAATTTAATTATTTTGTTAAAAATGTAACTATTTTATTAAAAATTTGTCTTTTTGGTCAGAAATTCAGCTACTTTGTTAAAAGTGGAACTACTTTGTTAAAAATTTATTTTTTGGGTTGTGGATTCTTCTTCTTGAATAAAAAATTAACTATTCTATTTTTACGAAATTAATCTTCTTGGTTAGAAAATCATCTTTTAGGTCCAACTCTTTTATTGAAAATTCATTTTTTATTAGGAATTTATTTTTTAAACTGAACTTTCTGGATTCTGGGTGAAAAATGAACTTTTTTTGTTGAAGATTCAACTTTTTTGGTTAAATTTTAATCTTTTTTGTTTGAAAATTTGTACATACCTCGTACATACTTCGAATTTTGAATATTCTTGACAAAACATTATGAAAAGATTAATAACATTTATAAAAAATAAACTTGTTTGCGAAAAATGCGATAAAGTTAAAAAATTAAGTTTTTCATAAAAAAGGGCATTATAAAAATTATCATTAACATAGCTTTTGAAGATTATTAAAGGAAATTAGATTTATTTATTATGTTAGAGTATTTTAAAAGATCCCAATGAATGTTCAAACACTTTAAAAAATTTCGAGAGATTTCAAAAGATTTTAAAGGTATAACAATATTTTAGGGTATTTCGAAGGATTTATAGAAATTTTCAAGAGATTTACATTTTTTCAAGAATTTCACGGAATATCATCATAATATTTCCACAAAGTTTCAAAGAATTTATTCACAAGAAATTGAGGCCTTTTATAAGATCCATAAAAGCAAAATTTTTTACCAATTTTTAACACAGATTAAACAGGAAGTAAAAATATCTAAAAAAAAGTTCGTAGAGGGTTCCGATCTTCTAAATTGTTGTTAAAAATATAAACTTAAGTGATTTGATAAAATTTTCGAATAAATTGTATAACCTTGTTTTATATTAAATTTTATTAGCGTTTATTATGATCGACATCGTTGTTTAAAATGTTTGGATTATTTCAAGTCACATTTAGCTTGCCGAAAAATCTTGAAAAATGCATAACCAACATTAAATAATTAGAGATATATACTAGTAATAAAAAAAATGGTGAAAAATAAAATTTCGTAGAACTATTTTTCTACTAGATGATACAGCTTTTTATAAGTTTTAATTTTCGAGGACTATATAGTTCTTATGTTGAATATACCATATTGTTTTAATTTTATTTCTTTATATTTTAATAACTTCTATTTTTTGGTGATTCACGTGTCTCGGCGATTGAGTGACTAAATTTTATTCAGTAAGATATTGCTGAAAATAATTTTAAAAATTACGTGACATTGGGGGGGGGGGGGAGGCATGTAATACATGGATGGCCCCTCAGACTTCTACAACAAAAATATATTCAACTATACAAATGTTATTACCTGTACTTGGGGTTTGTTAATATTTTAATTAGTGCCTCATCCAGCGACTCTTCAGTAATTTTGTCGTAAATTAATTCAATACCCGTTTTTCTATTGACTGCAATTTCGATATTTAGGTGTTGATCATAAAACACTGGAATACCAATGATGGGAACGGAAAAATAAATGGCTTCCTGAATACTATGGATACCTCCGTGTGTTATGAACGTTTTTGTATGATTGTGTCCTATAAAATCAATTAGTTAATTAGTTTCTTTGCAAGTTACAACCTATTAAATTGAGTTGTTTAAAAACAGAACCTAGAACGGGAATTTGTGGAATCCACGGCATAGTGAGGACATTTTTTGGAAGGCCAGGGGGAAGTTTATGTTCACTGGATTCTTTTATCAAAACTTTAATTGGTGCAAGTTTTGAAAATGATGAGTACATTGCTGGCAGTGTTTCTCCTGGAAGAATTTCTAATGGGATTGTAGTACCGAGTGCGACATAGATAATTCCATCCTTACTTTCATCCATCCACTCTTTCAGCTCCTGAAGCAAAAGATTTCAAAAGATTTCAAAAGATTCAATATCGTTGATAAATGAAAAAATTTGCATTTGTTTATTTACTCTGGTCAACTTGGAATCGTCTTCTTCTATATGTAACCCAGCCACTTCGATAAAAGCCGGTGTGGTTGGTCTAACCCCCTGCATTGAATAATGCGTATTCATTAAACTCAGAGCAACCACCTTTTCAACTTCTCTAATATTTGGCATATTAGGACCTAAATACTTTTTTATGACTTCTGGCTGGTTTTCAGTAAAAGCAAGGTATCTGTAAATATTAATTTTAGCTTGCAGAGTATTTTGCAATCTATCCCAGAAGGTTTTAATCTTCAATTTCGCTAGTGGAAGTGTCGAAAAAAAGCTGTTGACAAAGGATTTCCAATATTGTCAGCAATCCAAGGAAGCTCCATACTGGCTGTAATAGACACTACAGGTACATCGAAAATGAGACCCCAAGCATAGTAGCAGTTCGTTGCTAATCCCTAAAATCAAAATAATTCAGAAGTGCAGCTTCTTTTATTTAAAACTATGCCTATAATGGCAAGTGCCCATTTGATCACCGTCTACCTACTTGCTCTATCCCCACTAAATAACTTTCCCTCAAGCAGCTGAGGGATCATCGGACTGCTGTTACCAACTCTTGCAAGCGGGTTTCCTTTGTACTCAATCAGGAATAACATACGAACACTCAGAGAAATTTCCTCTTATGTCGAGAGGATACTTCTTGACGAGCGATTTCCATTTCGCATCCAGATACCTGAGTAGTAAACCCCCACCACTGCGTCCGGCACGTTACCCCTTACTTGATTCTTCTCGCCTTGGATAAGATCCTAGAATGCGGGTGTACCTGAAATATTGAAATTGGACATTGTAAATGGATATTGTGAATGGACATTATAGTAGCGTGCAGATTTGACCAATTTTTAATTCTGTGTGCGCGAAAATGAATTTCTTCAGATGGTACAGTTATTTTATTTCAAATTGAAAGCATCATTAGACAAATAATTTTAAATTTATGGAAATCGTTCCCAGACGAATAATTGTAAATTGATCAATTGAGAACTGCATTGCAATATCATTTTTAAATCATTCAAAATTGTAAATTTCGCGAAGTTTTTAATGTTTGATTGAGATCTTCAAAATTGAATATTTTTAAATTCCGAACCTTCGAAATTAGAGCAATTTATAGACAATCGACAAATGAGTACAAAGGGATTGTCAATACAATTGATACTAGTAGAAAAATCTCAGGTATACCCGCCTTCTAATCCGACGCGAGATATGGTCGGTAAAAGCAAGTGAGGGGTTACACAAGCTTCTAGGGAAAAGGAGAGTATTTGTTTTTGCGCTGGGCATGCGCACTCTGACCTTTCAGCTGCTTGCATTCTGCGCGTCATAATTTGAATTATGAAGACGCCAAATTGTAGTAATTTAACTACGAAAGGAAATAACACTCAGTAAATATTTGTTTAGATTAAACATGGTTATATATTGGTCCTCTAATTGAAACTTCAACTAATAATTTTCTTGTAAGGAATTTTAAGCTTGAGTGAAAGAATTTAAACTAACAATCTACCATTACTCTCTTATTCGAACAATTTTTTTCTATCTTTGAATTATACACTTTTATTTATTGCAAAACGAAGTACATAGGTATAAAAGAATTATTGGGACTAGGATTAAGTTCTTTTGCTTTATATAAAAAATGATAAATATTTGGTTGTGTGCGCTACGGTCTTTCAGACGCTCCGATTTAGCGCGCTATTGTTTGAACCTCAGACCCAAGTTAGTGACAAATGTGACTAGTCCTAGTACAGTGTATACAATCGTTACGGTTACGTAGTTAAATTGTGTTACAATGTTTTGTGAAACTTGCAATTTTACTTTCACTAAATTCTCTAATTATAAAGCACACGTAAAACGGCTTCATCCTGGTAAGAAAAAAATTATTTTCTAAATAGAATATTACATTAAACATAAACATTTTTCTCAATTTCTTTCTAATTTAATTGTAGCGGAGTTTGATAAAGTGCCACCTCATAACCAAAAAAAATGTTGTGGCAAAATGTGCTAAATGCCACAAGGAATTTAAAAAGCACTATTATTTAAATGTGCATATGAAGCAATTTCATAAAGATAAGCTTCTTATTGTGAATTATTTACTATAAGGAGTACATGATCATTAGGAGATTTATTATGTTTATTATACAATTATATTAACAAAATATAAGCATCATTTTTTATGATAACAATTATCTTTAAAACAAATTTTTCAAAAGTAACTGTAGCATCAACACGAAATTGTAAAAAATCTTGTAGTTGAATAATTATTCAAATATTTTTTAAACAAATTGCCTTTTTCTTTTCGACGAAAAAGTGATGACGTAAATCTTAACATAGTAGAAAGAATACCAATTATCAAGAAACATTGCATTTAAATAATTATTACCACTGAAAATTATTTCTGTGACAGTAGAATCATTTCAACAATCACAATGTAGTGAAAAATAAATTGTCCAAAGAAACATTGTAGTTGAATAATTATTTGATCATGCTTTCAAATTAAAAAATTGAAGCTGAAGAATTAGTGAAAATATGTAAAAATCTGAGATTATTAAAGACATTTGTATTGAGACGGACCGTTCTATGTTCATAATTATAATGAAATTATAAAGTTCCGGGCGAATATTTGTATTGGTATGCCTCTGACACATACGTGAACAAGCAGGTGTAACGAGGGGAGGATTCAAGAAATCTTCAGATCATACGATCGATTGCGCGCGCCATCAGCTGATTAGTAGGGATAGCGTGGGACCAATGCACCTTATAAATATCGATCCCGGTATCGGTACCAAATGACTTCTTACTCGACCCTCTTTGAGGAAGGAGCTTCACTTTGCATACCTGTCATTGGATGCAGAAAGTTTAATAAAATATAGTTGATTCAAAGGAAGTCAAATATCCATTTTCCTTTTTGTACTTTATAAATTATTTCAATTAATTTTTTTGAATTGAAATAATAAATGTGAGTTTTTGGGGATTTATAAAAAATTTAATTATATGTTATGTTTGTAACAACTCTGAACCTTGTATGTTTATGAGGACCTTGTTGTGCATGCTTGCATATTAAATGTTGATTGGCAATTTATTTTAATTTAAATAAAAACCAAAATTATGTGGCTCCTCGTAACGACCCTGAACCTAATTTAAAACATTAGGAACTCGTTGTGCGAGTGAGTTTGAACATAAATAAAATTGAATGCACCTTATTAAATAATAAGGACCTCATTGTGCGAGTAGAGTTTGGGATCTATAAAGAAAGCAAAATAAGGACAATGGAGGAGAATGCAAAAATTCAGTTATAAAAACTTAATTAAATTCAAAATTGTGATTTCTCGTAACGACCCTGCACCTTATTTGACGATAAGGACCTCGTTGTGCGATGAAAGCACAAAACTAGCGATAAATTACGTGTATTGATCTTTAATAATCTTATAAGAAAGATATATTAAAATACCTTAAAATCAATTCAAACAATTTTAAAATACGCAATCATCTCTCCCTTGAGTCAAGCCGTAATCTGTTTTTTGTTTGTTTTAAATTTGGTTATAAAATGTTTAGGGCTAATTTTAACATCCTACCAGTATTGGAGTCAACTTTTATAGTTGGTTGCAATTTAGTGGCCAGGAAAAATTAAACGCAATTTGAACGAATCTCTCAATGAAATTAAATATCATTGAGATAAGTTCAAAATTTCAACAGAACTATTACTAAAAATTCTATAATTTTTAGTAAATTAAAGATCATTAACGATAATCGGCCAACTACAATTATGATTAAATTGAGAAAGTTAATAAATGCAGAATCGATCCCCGGTTAAATAGACGATAATGTAACAGTATGTTCTATAAAAAATCATTCTTTTCCCAACGAAGACAACTTGATGAAAGATTTTAAAATTCAGTAAAATTTTGGTTTTATTTTTACGTCTTTAATTTCAAATTAAAATGTAGATATGGTAAATTTAGACACATTTAAAATCGAAGACTAAAGTTTTAAACCTATATATCAAAGGCTTGTTCCTATTAATCAGGGTGTCCAGCGGAGACCTATGATAAAATTCGCGTACATATCCCATACGATTCCCGCAGGCTGTTTGAAAATTCTCGTACGCATTTAATTAAATTTTTTTTTATACAAATTATTTTTGTGACAGTTTATTGGGGTTTTCTGAAAAATAAAGGTGACAATGATATACACAAAGTAGGTATACATACGTTTATTCCGCATTGGGAGTCTGTAACCCATATGCGGCGCGTCCCCAGGTGGCGGATAGGGGAATGCTCGCTAGATATAGAGGGTAGGGCGGAAATAAAATACGCCCCGCGGGCCAAACAGACTGGGTGAAGGATACACCGAGAAAAAACCACGATTTTTTCCTGCTGTGGCCCACTGGGAGTGCTTAGGATCACGTCTGCAACACCCGCTGGCAAGGCGAGGGGCTGATGTGTGCTTGCACTGCCGATGTGTCAGCAACAGCATGGGAGCAGAAGCCAGCCCCTTCGGGCCTTGATCAGGGAGTGCGTGGTGGCTGCAGAGGTCGGAATCTGCAGTGCTCCGGGCGAGTTCCAGTCCGTCCGTGTTTTTCCGGGACTGGTTAAACGAAGGCTGGGCCCCAGGGAACTGGGGTAGGACTTAGGTCCGAGGGTATACCCGTTCCCAGCTATTTCGGCCCGCCCCTCCACACACGATGGGCTATCGAACGAACTTCATGGCACCCACAATCCCACAACCCCCCCCCCCCAAAAAGAGAACGGTGAGACTTCTAGTCGAACCAAGGAGCCGACGCTAAAGGAGAAATGCCTTTTAGCTGAATCCGAGAGACGAGAAAATCGACAAGACGCTCCAAGGTATGTTGGCTATATATA
>CAKNYM010051040.1:287245-301312 GCA_932195095.1 Andricus curvator
ATATATATATATATATATATATATATATATATATATATATATATATTGGTCATCATGCAAGACGCTGCAGATAGGCAGAAGAATGTTAATATTGACATCAAAACCGGAGTTCCAAAGCTAAATGAAGCGATAGAGGTTATCCATAGTGCGATGGAACATACGAAGAAAGCGCAAGCAGAGTGTTTTGAGCCTGGCAGGGAGACAGGCTCAAAGAAACCTCAGTACACCGGGGCGCACGACCAGCAGTAATAAAAGAATAGCCTCTAGTCCTGCGGAAAATCTGGGTGCAACTCCGATAGAAAAGAGAAAAAAGAAAATCTCGTCACCTATTGAGTGGATGACGATTATGAGAAGCAAGAAGAAGAAGAAGAAGGCTTAAAAACCGGAACAGAAGAAGCCAGTCGAAGGGCAGACTATAAAACAGCCCAAAAAAAAGAGAAGCGTGCCAAACCGAAAGCGGAGGCAGTTATCATCAAACCGGCGGAGGGCAAGTCCTATGCACAGGTGCTAGGTGAAATCCGAGGCAAGATGAAACCAGAGGATACAAATACGGTCGTCACGGCTATTCGCCAAACAAGGGCCGGTTTTATCCTTCTGAAAATTGGATGAGATACAAAGGAATGCATTGATTTCACAGAAGCCCTGAAAGGCATTTTAGGGGAGAATCGTACAGTCCAAAATATAGTACCGAGAACAACTGTGGAGAGCAGAGATCTGGACAGTTATACCACCACAGAAAAGGTCCAAGCAGCGTTGAAACGGGACCTGAAGGAGCTCACTGAGCAACCAAAGGTCAGCGTCAGCAAGCCTAACGGTAGAGGCCAATCTCTAGCGATCGTAGAGTTAAGTGCTCAAGCGGAAAACGAGCTGCTTAAAACAGAGCGCATCAGGATAGGATGGGTAAACTGTCGTATAAGAAGAAGAGTCCAGGTGAAGCGATGCTTCAAATGCCTCGGGTAGAGACATCAATCCAAAAACTGCAAGGGCCCGGACAGAACGTATGTTTGCTTTAAGTGCGGCATGAAGGGCCACAAAGGTGCAAACTGCAATGCAGGGTTTCATTGTGTCCTGTGCACAGAAAGGAAGCTCCCAGAAGATGAGTTAAAATATATCTCAGGGACTGGCAAATGGCCAGTCTTCAGGGAGGCGCTAGACCGAGTTAAAGGAAACCGCCGAGCATGATAAATATCCTGCAAGGCAATTTACGCCGTAGTCAAATGGCGGACTACCTGCTAAACCACATCAAGTATGAACGGCAGGCTGATGTGCTAATTTTAAGTGAGCAATACCAGGACGAAAATAGTCCGACCTGGTATAAGGACGCCCTCGGCACTGCAGCGATCTGGGTGCCGAACCAGACACGTGTACCAGTGGATGACCACGGATTTGGCGAAGGCTTTGCTTGGATTAGAAGTAGGCGGACCACTTTTGTGAGCGTCTACCTCACCCCAAATCAACCAATCAAGGACTTTCAGGCGAAACTGGAAGCACTTGAGGAAGCAATCCAGGACGTCGAAGGCGGCATTGTGGTAGCCGGCGACTTTAACGCGGAAGCGTTAGAGTGGGCAATGCCAAACGAACTCAAGAGGGAAACGGATAATGGAGATGGCAAATACTGGCGCATCAACATTTAGACGACCCGGAGAGAGAGAGAGAGAGAGAGAGAGAGAGAGAGAGAGAGAGAGAGAGAGAGAGACGACACCAGATGTTTCATTCGCTTCCGAAGAACTGGCGAGGAACGTAGTGAACTGGAAGGTAATGGAGGAATTCACAGGTAGTGACCACGAGTACGTCACCTTCCAAATACAGGCGGAAAGTAAAGATCCGAAAGTACACACTCGCAGACCGAAGAGGTGGAATGTGGCGAAGCTGAACGATGAGAAATTTGAAAAAGCGATCACCAGCAGGCAAATAACAGCAGTGAAGAAGCAGAGAGGCCCAGAGATGGAAGGAGACTCTGCCACTGTTATAGAGCAGACGATGGCTCTTATTCAGCGGACACGCGACGCTGCGATGCTTCGGAAGAGCCGGAACGATAGCCGATACCCCGCTTATTGGTGGTCGGAAGAAATTTCTGAATTGAGGAAGACCTGCTTTTCCTTACGCCGAAAGGCGCAGCGTGCAAAAAAGAGACCCGCCGAGATGGCCCTAAAAATTGCGGACTTTCTTCGAATGAAGAGACAGCTAGGAAAAACAATCAAGCGGAGCAAACGCGCAGGCTGGATGGTCATGGCAAAGGAGGTGGACAACGAACCCTGGGGTCTTGGCTACAGGATCATTTTCGAAAGCTGGGAGCCACCACAGCACCGCTGAAGAGCGACGGGGAGACGATAAGGAACATCGTTGACTCGCTGTTTCCGACAGCAAATGTGGAGGAGGAAGACATGAGAGTGGATATTCCACTACATATTCCACTCTTCGAGGCAGAAGAGCTTCGGCAAGCCGTGAGCTCCCTTCAAAACAAGAAGGCACCGGGCCCAGATGGTATTCCATCAGAAACGCTCAAGGCAGTCGGAAGATACAACCAGACTTTGCTGTTGGATATGTATAACAGCTTCCTCAGAACCGGAAGCTTCCCCAAGACGTGGAAGAAACAGAGGTTGGTGCTGATAAGCAAAGGCAAGGGCGATCCGGGCCTTCCGTCATCCTACAGGCCTTTGTGCATATTGGACACTGCCGGAAAGCTCCTGGAAAAGCTCCTGGAACCTCGCCTACTGTCAGCTGTACAAGCGGCTGGAGACCTGTCCGACAGACAGTACGGCTTCAGAAAGGGACGTAGCACCATAGAAGCAGCTCAGTGCATAGTGGACGCCGGAATTTTAGCGCGACAGGGGAACCACTATTCACGACCAGTAGTGCTTCTGGTCACCCTAGACGTCAAGAACGCCTTCAATACGGCAAGATGGAGCGACATGATGGACGCACTGCGAAACAAGTTTAGGATACCGCAGTATCTCCCCCGGATGGTGAGAAATTACCTAAAGGATAGAGTACTGCTGTACAATACCAGCGACGGTCCTCGTAGGAAGGAGATTACCGCGGGTGCCGCACAGGGATCTATTCTGGGGCCAGACCTCTGGAATTTTTCATATGACGGTATCCTGTGTATGGAAATGCCGAAGGGCACATCTCTTGTGGGCTATGCAGATGACATCGCAGCGACCATCATGGCGAGGAACGTGGAAGGAGCGCAAATGAAGCTGAACCAGGTTATGCGCAGAGTGTGTCGCTGGATGGAAGAGCACGGCCTAAACCTGGCTTTACGAAAGACGGAGTTCGTGGTTCTTACGACCAAGAGGATCCAGACGTGCATCCAGCTACAAGTGGGAGGCGAGATGATTAAAAAGCAGCAGGCGGCCAAACATCTCGGTATCCATCTAGATACAAAACTCACTTTCTGGGTGCACATACGAAAGGCAGCGGATAAGGCAGCCACAATAACGGCGAGCCTCAGCAGACTCATGGCGAACGTTGGCGGACCCAAACCGAGCGAACGCTGGTTATTGATGTCGGTCACCACGTCTATCCTGTTGTACGGAGCCGAAATATGGGCGGACGCACTCAGGGTAGACAAGTACAGAAGACGCATGGCCGGTGTACAGCGGATGGGAGCCCAGCGAGTCGCCTGTTCCTATCATACAGTTTCCGAGCCCGCCGTGCTAGCGATCTCAGGGATAATCCCGATCCACCTGCTAGCGCGCGAGAAAAAGGAGATTTTTGGAAGGAAGGTGGACGTGACGAAAATCGTCGAAAAAGAAGACTCCAGAACACACACCATGCATCAGTGGAAAACCAGGTGGGGAAACGATCACAGAGGCAGGTGGACGTTGACACTGATAAACGACCTCACTGCCTGGATTGGTCGATCACATGGAGAGGTGAACTACTTCCTGACGCAATTTATATCGGGCCATGGATATTTCCAGGCGTACCTGCATAAAATTATCACCTGTGATAGATGGATAGCTGAGAGGACGGCGCTGGAAACAGACATGGGACAGATCAGCCCAGAAGACATCGTTGCCAAAATGCTAAGCAGCGAGGAAAGTTGGGAAAAATTAGCTGCTTACGTTGTGGTAGTGCTACGAGAAAAGAAGAGGGAAGAACACTTAGTGTTCTTGAATAACACCACATCAGAGTAACCGACAGCGACAACCCACAATGCCGAATCAGGATGTCGAAGGCCGACGAGCCCGATGCGCGCATTTATCGCGCTGCTGAGGACGATGCGTACATCTTGTTTGGGACATGATGGTGGCAAAACATAGACAGAAAATAAGAAAGAAATTAGAAGAAGCTCCTAGAGAGCAAGAAAACGGCACCCCCAGAAGTAATGCGAAAGCGGTTTCTGGGGGCACATCTGCCAAGAAGAAAAGGGTGGTGGTTTTTAGTTGGTAGTTGGTGGCGTCACTATAATGATCGAATTGAGATCTTTGTGTATATTTATATATATTAAGATCATTGTAGTGATGATATCAATATCCCGATACTACCGAGAAGTCCGGACCCTCGTAAAACAAAAAGAAAAAAAAATACATACGTAAATTCATTAATTAAACCCAAGAGCTCTACTATTATTCTTCGATCTTTGTTGGCGAATTAAATATTTATATGAAATTATATTTATCTAACTGAACTTAAAAAATATTTGGATTATTTGAGGGTTTTCGATCTATCAAAATACACTGAAAAAATCGACAAGCCGAAAGAATCAACACCGGAAAGAAACCGTTTCCCCACATAGTCGTTTTGAAATTATACATTTTCTAGAAAGCTTTACAAATTATTTCATTCGCCTCCAAAGTTCTGAATTTGAATGACCAAAGGAAACACCTGAAAAACAGTTCATACGTTTTTTTCGAGTTTTTTATCAGTTGAAGTTCCAAGATACCTAAAAGTTTTTTTTTAAACAAGCTAAAAAAATGTCGAAACTAAAAATTAATGATGGGAAACTGGCTTTCTTTGCAATTGTATTTATAGTGATTTTTTATCCGTACAAGGTCCTGAGTTGTTTAAAATATTTTTTCAAGCGATCTACACAAAAATAATTGAATAAACTATATGGATGTTCAAAATATTGTTTAAGGTTAACTAAAAAAAGTAAAATTTAAATAAGGAATACAAAATTCAGTTTTTTTATTTTCGATTTTTCAACTTGTCACATGTTTTCTAATGTTTTCCTTTTTTCAGTATGAAGCTGGAGACAAAAACATTTTTTAAAATATATAATTCGCTGCATTTACATTTTTTATTCTATAGGCATATCAAATTTTTTTAGCGAAATTTGATCAAAAAAAGTCCTCAATATAATAGAAACGTCTTTTATGGTACGGTATATGAAAATTAATCTTCAGGAAGACTTTTCTATCATCCCGAAACAATCAAACAATCAGGCCTCGGACTCTCTTTAGAGATAAAAAATAGTGTAAATAGTGTCACAAATTTTTTAATATAGTGTCATAAAATTTGGCAAGTATTAAAATGAACTTCAAGTAAAAATGTTATTGTTTATTGTGTATCAAGCTTAAAACTCCTTACAAGAAAATTATTAGTTTAAGTTTCAATTAGAGGACTGATATATAACTTTGTTCAATCTAAAAAAATGAATGCAAGCCGCTGAAAGGTCACAGTGCGCATGCCCAGCGCAAAACCAAATACTCTGCTTTTCCCTAGACGCTTGTAGGGGTTACGCGCTGGACTCAATGATGGGGATATACTCTGCAGGTAGCCGGATGCGAGTTGGGCTATGTCCTTCTTGACACAAATGGAATTTCCTCCTAAACAACATAATAGCATAAAACATCCGAACATGTTTCATACAAGTATGACAGAAATTTCTAAGAGTTCACTTTCTCTAACTTTCAACTTATTGAGGAAAGTAACACATCGTTAGAATCGCCAAAAATCGTAGATTTCGAATATCCTATTTCTAAGTTACTAATTTTAAAATAGAAAAATGATAGGTTTCGTATTTTACTCCTTATTAGGTAAAAAAGACCCTCCTGAGGGTGAAGGAAACAGGTAAACGGCGATCAACTCAGCATCGACCAGCCATAAGATAATTAAGGATTATTACAAGTAATTACCTCTGTGATGACGATATCGTAACCTGGATCATTTGGAGGATTCCTAATAATCTTTTGCATTTCTTCACGAGCCATTTGTTTACAAATATCAAGTCCTAACATAATGTCACTAATTTTTACCGTGTCTTCAAAGATATCGAGTGGTTCTTGAATTGAATCAAATGTCTTCTTAGGGGTATCAGCATTTATGGTTGCCAAATTAAGAATTGTTTTATAATGTTCAGGTGCATCTTTAGGTTCATAATATGAAATAACATCCACTTGATGGCCCCGCCTAGCCAAACTCTTCATTAATGATTGAAATAAAATGTTGTGACTTATGTATCCAACCGGAAATACACCAAGGATTCTGTATGCACTGATTTCTGTTGTGAGTACCAATGTTAATAGTGTCACGAAATACTGGGTAGAATTCATTTTTGTTGGTAATTGCACTATGAAAAAAGGTACTCTCAGCTTCAAAGTAAACTGCTCAATACTGGACTACGAATAGGATACTACGTATTTTAGACCATGGCGAATTTCAATAAGTCCAGATATATGCATATAAATCCAGAGTTAATCTTTCAAGGAAGAGATAGTGCAGTTTTTTCAATCTGAGGTAAATTTACGTAATATCGTAATTATTCTGCGTGGTCATTAGAGAAAAATAAAGAATAGTTTTTTTCAGGTCTACTATGCAATGCTGGCACAATTATCGGGCAAGAAGACGCCATTGGCATTTTTTTGCTCACGCGGTGATTTGTTTTTATTTGTGCTGTAACAATAAGTTTTTTAAAATGAATTTTATAGTTTCTACAATTTAAAAACCCATAATATACACCTTTGCCAGGATTCTTTTCTTTCATGACGAGCATTTACAGGCAGATGGAACCTTCCGGTTATCGAGAAGTCGTTCCGACAATGAAGGCTGTGACCGCTTTCTTGACGCCGGTTTCTCCGGAGTATGTCTGGAGGTGGTGGCGAGTCTCTTCCTATCAGTTGGATCCATATGATGCCGACTTACGTGGGCGCTCTTCCAGGCACTTCTTTACGGGTTTGTTAACGTCCGAATCTTGACGAGTTAGAGTGATCCGCAAATCGCTGTAACATCGGGTCAGGTAGCGTTGACTGAAAACGCCAGAAATGGAAGTGCGATCGGCTGGTGGAGGTTTAATATTTTCTGAGACCGAAAAGTTCTTCTCAGAGGAGAACTCTATAGGGAAAACTCGTAGGGTGAGAACGTCTTCTTCCTCAGAGACTTGTTGTTGAGCGGGTCCTTCGGGATAAGTTGGAGAGTCTACCCTAAAAATTAGTGCTCCAACGGTTTCCAGGACTTAGTCCTGGGGAATCCTTGGATGTCGGCCAGGCTTGGTGTGAAAGAGGATGGCTCAGAGGGGCCCGGAATGGTATTTCCCTGGGGAATACTCTGCAGGGGCGTTTGTTCCCAGAGGGGACAGAGGTCCATTGTCCCTGTAGATACAGTTGAATAGTAGCATTGGCCAATGGTCCGTCTATCTCAGTATTGAAACAAAAGGGGGAGAGGGCAGAAAAATTGAACCTTCCTCTAGGATTTCTTTAGTTTGTTCTCTTTTTTTGACTGGATCCTCCAACGCGAGAAAGGACCCTGTGCAAGGTTAAGGTGAGGTTCATTTAATTTATTATTAAATAATTATGTCAACTGGATCCTCCCGTAAGAGAGCACCCGGCGCGAATTTAAGAAAAGGCTTCTTTAAATCATTATTAAATAATTATTGCCAACTGGATCCTCCCGTGAGACAGGACCCTTGTACAAAGTTAAGAAGGGATTATTTAATTTATTATTGAATAATTATTGTCAACGGAATCATCCCCTGAAAGAGGACCCAGTACAAAGTTGAGAAGGGATTATTTAATTTATTAATAAAAAATCTGCCCGCTTCGCGGGCACATTCTCATGGCGCGCTTCGCGCGCGGCTCGCTGCGCTCGCAAGTTGGAGCGCGCCTAGGGCGCGCGACTGTTGGATCTCGCGCTTCGCGCTCGATCATATATTTATCTCGCGCTTCGCGCTCGATTATGTATTCACCTCACGCTACGCGCTCGGGCGTATTTACATCGCGCTTTACGCTCGTCTCCTCTAGATTTTTGAACTTCGTGTTCGACTTCGATGAAAAGAAAAAGTTTGTTTGCAAATATTATAAAATTATCAAAACCTCTACATATTAAGTGATTGTTAAATTTGTTTTTATTTTAGACTGAAAAGGAACTTTATTTGCTCAAGGTTCTATCGACCTTAAGGAACACATTCTCATCCGGACACTCGCGCTTCGCGCTCGATATTTGATTTGAAAATCATTTGAACCGTATGATAGAAACAAAAAAGTTTGAGCGCACTTACGGCGTGCGATTTGGTAAATACACTGAACGCGCACTTTGTGTTTCGTGTTATATGTTCTTCATATACAAATTACTAAATTTGTATTTGATTTCAAATGAAAAGTAATGATATAATTCAGGCGACAAATTTTATTAGTTAACATTTTATTTTAGCTTGTGCCGTTTATCAAAAAAGTTAATTTTTTCATTTTCAGTATATTCTTACCACAAAAATTGATTACGGGTTTGTAAGTCTTTTTTGAATGCAAAATTTGTGTTCATTTATATGTTTTCGTACCTTGCATTGTTTTTTCAAAAATTTGATTTTTTTTACTGTCAATGTTATTTTCACGAATAAAAAAAAACCACGCATCCTATCGAAACGTGATTCAGAATAAATTTGTACCTCTTCCTTGGATGAACAAATTTTGTTTCGGTCATTTTTTCATAGCTGGTAATATTCGTATGAAAATTTCATTTTTCTATTTTCAATGCTGTTTTTTACGAATAAAACAAAAACTACGCATCATATCAAAAGGTGAATGATAAGAAATTTGTAGATCTTTTTTAGGTGCACAATTTTGGTAAGATGATCTTTTCTGGTATCTTGCATAGTTTGACAGCAAAATGGCTTTTTTGATTTTTTATTAATTTTTTGTGCGATCAAAATTTGAATTTTTTATTTTTGAAAAAATTCAAAAAGTTATTAGGAAAATATTATAGGGTGTTCAGGAATCAACGTTTTTCTCCTCTTGACTTTTTTTCATATCGTGCGTTTTTCGGCTTAAAATGTTCATTTTCGTTTGTTTTTGGGAATTTTGAAAATGCTATAACTCCAGTAATTTTTTTTTTATCACGAAAAGTCATAAGAATATTTTGTTCGTCATTTTGCGTACTACTAATAACCGTACATAGAATTTTCAAATCTTCAAAAAAGTGGTCTCAAAAATTTTCAAAATGTGCTCACTTTTTGGATTTTCATCCAAAATAGCTGGTTAACGAACTCGTTCTCTATTTTTCGGCCATAAATAAGTGTGCCAAAGCTCAATCAAATCTGATCATTTTTTCGAAAGTTATCGTGGCTACAGACAGACAGACAGACAGACAGACTACAGACAGACAGACACCTTCGTAAAAATCGTTTTTTCTAGCTCAGGGGGTCTCAAAACGTGGAGATTTGATGAAAACCGACTATGTCAAATTTTACATAAAACCAATACCTTCTCATTAGAATGAGAATGTAATAATTATTGTCAACTTGATTCTTCCGCAAGAGGAGACCCGGAGAAAAGTTAAGAAAAGATTATTTGATTTATTATTAAGTATTCATTTAAATATCAAATTATTCAATATTTATTAGTTATTAGGATGAGGTGGTTTATTGGACACTTACAAGATACGGTACGATAGGGGCCGGGTGGCTGGTGGTCGCTGGTCCATCGAGGGTATCTTCCATAGCTGTGGTTGTGGCTTACAATGACCCTTTCAAGAGAAGGGGGACAAAGAAAGAAACAGAAGGCAGGGTTCCTTTTTTCCTTTGAGGAGAAAAAAAAACTTCGTCACTTTCTTTGTGGGATTTTACGTTATTTTATTGAAGTTCCTCAAGTTGAAGGGAAAAAATGCCGGTTTCGGCGCGAGGGCTCACTGCGACGGGTGCGGAGTCTCGGCTGCTGACCCTCGCTGGGTGATGACTGGAATCTAGACCGGAACTGACTCGACGAACTCAGCGACTGGACTGGACTGGTCGACGCCCGACGGGCTTCCCTCCCATCATGCTCGCTCCCCTGGCGCGCTTGCAGCGCCGCGCGTGGAGGGGGCAAGGTACCAGTGTCACTGGCGCGAACCATTTGAAACGGCTGAACATTGTGGGAACGGGGAATCCAGAGAAAAGAAAACCCATTCCTATTTCCAATGGAATACTATTTCATGGAAACAGTAGTTCAATGGGAAAAAGAACCGGTATCAAACTCTTTTAATAGAAATTAATTTTTTTTAAGGTTAATCATTTTATTTGAAAGTTCATCTCTTTAGTTGAAAATTCAACTATTTTGCTAAAAATTGGTTCTTTTTTTGGTTCAGAATTGATGTTCTGGAATTAAAATGTAAATTTTTCATTTTTGGGCAGAAAATTATATTTTACATTTAAAATCGATCCTTTTTAGTGAAATTCTTGTATTTTGTAGAAAGTTCGTCTTTTCTTGTAGAAAATTAATCTTCCTGGTTCGAAATTAATTCTCTTTGGGTAAAAATGCAGCTGCTTGGTTGAAAATTAATCTCTTTTGGTTGATTTCAACTGTTTTTGATTTTAAATTTAAATCTTTGTTGGTTTAAATATGAAATATTACATGTTTCGTTAAGAATTACATTTTTTGGTTGAAAAATCAATTGTCGATCAAATACAAAGTTGAACTACTTTGGAAAAAATTAAATTTTGTTGTCAAATATGGATCAAGTTGGTTAAAAATTCAACTATTTGGTCGCAAATTAATTTTTTTGTTGAAAATTAATTTGTTTTGCAGAAGCTTACTTTTTATTACCTTAAAAAATAAAAAGTATGGTAAAAATTCAACTATTTGTTCTAAATTTAATAATTTCGTTAGCAAAAAAACTCATTCAGTTAACAATTGAACTATTTGTTCAAAAATTAAACATTTTTTTTCGCAATTCGTTTTTTGGTGAAAAATTATTTTTTTTTTTATCTGAAAATTTAACTACCCTATGTTTGGTAGAAAATTCATCCTTCATAAGTTTAAAATTTTACTCTTTTGTAGAAAATTAATATTTTTTAGTTGAAATCAGCTGGTTTTAAATACGCCTAGTTGAAAATACATTCTTTTTTATTAGAAATTATTCATTTTTGGTAAAGGATCAAACTATTTTGTTAAAAATTCATCTCTTTTGGTTGAATTCAAAACTGTTTTTGATTTAAAATTGTAACCTTTTTTGGATGAAATATGAACTATTGCATGTTTCATCGAGAATTAATTTTTTTTCTTCGAAAAATTAACTACTTGATTTGAAGTTGAACAACTATGTGAAAAATTCATTTTTTGTTGTCAAAGATTAATTAGTTTTAGTTAAAATTTCAACTATTTGGTCGCAAATTCATTTTATTGTTGAAAATTTATGTTTTCGGCATGAAAATTCATGTGTTTCGTAAAAAATTACTTTTTTTTTGTCCTGAAAATTCGTAATTGTGATACAAAATTCAACTAAGGGGATGGGGTCAACTTTGCACGTAGCAACTTTGCACGTGCCCAACTGTGCACGTCGATGGCCAGATGGACAACTGTGCACGTCGTTGGTCAGATGGACAACTGTGCACGTGCCAACTGAGCACGTGCCATCTGTGCACGTGCAAAGTCGTCCCTTGGACAACTGTGCACGTTGAAAATTCGACGTGTACAGTTGCCCAAATACCATCTGTGCACGTGCACAGTTGTCCAAGTGACGACTGTGCACGTCGAAATTTAGACGTGCATAGATGGGCTCCTGTGGACTCGGACGTGCACAGATGTCACTTTCCTAACTGTGCACGTGCACAGTTGTCACTTGCCCAACTGTGCACGTGCACAGATGTCCCTTGCTCAACTGTGCACGTTTATGTCCATTAAAAGAATACAGAGAATTCAAGGGATTCAGAGAATTCAAGGGAATTAGAGAATTCGAGGCATTCAGAAAATTCAAGGAATTCAGAGAATTCAAGGAATTTAGAGAATCCAGGGAATTCAAGGAATTCAACGAATTCAAGGAATTATGAGAATTCCAGGAGTGAAAACCATTCTGTAAATTCTAAGGATTTTGAATTGTTTGTAATTATAGATTTCATGGAATGCCTGGCATTCTCTGAATTCCTTAAATTCTCTTAATATCCTCAATTCTGAAAATTTCTTAAAATCTATGAATACCTTGAATTCCTTCAATTCTCTAAATTCCTTCAATTCTCTAAATTCTTTGGATTCTCTGAATTCCGTGAATTCCATGAATTCCATGAATTCCGTGTATTCCGTGAATTCCATTAACTCCATGAATTCCGTGAATTCTCTGAATTCCGTAAATTCCATGAATTTCGTGAATTCCACGAATTCCGTGAATTCCATAAATTCCGTGAATTCCATGAATTTCGTGAATTCCATAAATTGCTTGAATTCCTTAAATTTCATGAATTCCACGAATTGCTTGAATTCCGTGAATTCCGCGAATACCATTCATTCCGCGAATTCCGTGAATTCCATTAATTCCGCGAAATCCGTGATTTCCGCGAAATCCATGAATTCCGTGTGTGTGTATGTATGTATGTATACCATTAAGCCATTTCCCTTTCAGGGTAGACGTGACACTACCCGATTCGGTAGTGTTTCTAGGTGGATAGTTTTCTTGTAGTTATACATAACTACAAGTGTGGGCTCACCACACCCATAATATGCCAACAGCACGCAGTATTCTCGAATGGTCACTCATCCAAGTACTAACCGCGCCCAACGCTGCTTAACTTCAGTGATCTGACGAGAACTGGTTTTTTCAGCGTGGCATGACCGTGAATTCCATAAATTTCGTGAATTCCTCAAGTTTCATGAATTCCGCGAATTCCTTGAATTCCCTGAATTCCATTAACTCCGTGAATCCCTTGTGCACAATTTTCGACTCATGAACGCTACAATACATGTATTGGAATGCTCGACGATGACTTCACGATTTACAGCACTTACAATACATGTATTGCAATTTCGTCATTCCAGTACCGTGTTTGCAATTTTACCTTACTCTTGTATTGTAGAAGTGTTGGAGAATTCCAAACATTTTTGACAGTGTAGGGCATATTAAGATGAGAGTATTAAAACTATCTGTGAATTCGATTTTGGGCGTTTTACCAGAGTCTATATTTGTTGGGGCTCATATCATGAGCACTCTGCTTCCTCGTCATGATGAAATAGCAAATAGATCATTTGCTTCCTTAAAGAAGAAGTATTAATTATTTTAATAAACTTGTAAATCTCAATTTTTACAATATTATAACTGATTAAAATTGTCCTAATCTTCAATAAAATATATTAATATTATAGAACAATGGATTTGTTTCGAGTCAAGGAATATTCTGTTTGCATGCATTAACTGTGAATTATGATAACGAAAAAAAGTTTGAAATATAAAAAACAATTTTTCAAGTAGTAAAAACATGCTAAAAAATGCAATTACCATTTTTTGATATCCTTGTGTCTGATTTAAGTTATTAGTGGTAAAAATAAACCGTACGATTTTTATCAATTTATCTGCACAAAATGTAAATATCTAATACAAGCTTCAGAACATTGTATTAGACATTTATCAACTGACGAAAGTTAAATTAAATGAATTACAGTTTTTTTCGAAAATGTAACTATTACAAAGCTTTCTCTATGAAGAAGAAAAATAAATTTAAAGAAATATTTTCTTATATTTATAATAATTTGGAATTTTAACTGTTACAAATTTATTATACGTAGATATAAAGGATCACCCTGGTATAAACCCTTACGTAAGGACATAAACGTGCACAGTTGGGCAAGTGACATCTGTGCACGTGCACAGTTGGGCAAGGGACATCTGTGCACGTGCACAATTAGGAAAGTGACATCTGTGCACGTCCAAGACCACAGGAGCCCATCT
>CAKNYM010051041.1:0-24733 GCA_932195095.1 Andricus curvator
CCCTTTGGCATCAATTGAAATTATTATCAGCAAAAACTGGGCGGATTTTTGAATTAGGTTGGTTTTGTTGAATTTTAAAAATATTTAGGGGTAGCTCGTGTGAGTTTTATATCTGATGAGGGGTTGAAAGTGTTTTTAGAAGTTTTTAGGATTGTAGGCGACTATTTTCTGTCATAAAATAGCAGCTTTCATGCATTTAAAAATAAAATTATTTTTCGTTATTGATTAATGCGTTAGGAACTTCAGACTCATTGTTTAAGGGATGGTAAAACATCCCCTAAAATTAGGTCAAAACATATTCTTGTTATGTACGCTTACTCCACTCATTGAAAAGTCGTTTCATACCGTAGCAGTTAAATAAAAATCTCTATTGATTGTAGTTACTAAGAAATGATGATTTATATATGTTACTTGGATGTTTAGGGTACAAAAACACCCCCAAAAACATGCTGTATACCCAAAGAATCGTTAATCTTTCTAGTTTGTGGGTATCAATCTTTTGATTCGGTACGCCTGATCGTCAAAATATACAAGTTTTAGTCAAATCTATCATAGCGTTTTTGAGAAAAAAAAAGATTTTGCTAAAATAAGCATTTTTCCATTAAAATACATGTAAAAATCGAAACTTTGGACAAGTGTTTGTCTAAAAACTGTCCATCTTTCTGACATTTTTCTTTCGAATTTTCAGTTTGCAGGTTCGAAAATACAAGAAAAAATTTTTTTTAGAATTTTTTATCATAAGGCTTTTTTCTGTACATTTGGTGCGGGGTCCTTTGAGAAATAATAAAAATTGTTGCTTAAAATTACAAAAATGTACAACTATACTATCTTTATTTCTAATGAAGATATTAAAGCGATTTAAACTCCAAACTGTAACGGATAGGCTCTGTAATTATTTACAATCTCCCGGAAGGATGTGATTGTTTTATTATTGGGGGAAATCGCGATATTTTCGAACATGTTTTTGTTTTGTTTAGAAAGTCAGTGTTAGGAACCAGCGGGGGTGCATTTTTTTTGCTGCCGTTCAGGAGAGGCGTCAGTGTCTGGGCAAGAGTTCAGAAGCACGGGTCAAAAAAAGGCATCAGCGGTCAGCAGCAAAAAAAGGCACCCCCGCTGCTTTCTGACACTTGCTTTACAACAAAAAAAATGTCTAAAAATATCGCGACTTCCACCCAAAAATAAAACAATCACATCCTTCCGGGAGATTGTAAATAATTACACAGCCTATCCGTTACAGTCTGGATTTTGAATCGCTTTAATATCTTCATTAGAACTGAAGATAGTATAGTTGTACATTTTTGTAACTTTAAGCAACAATTGTTATTATTTCTTAAATTTGTCAACTGCAATTTTTTCACAAATGTTTTCCTCATATTCATGAATTTTTTCAAATTTTTCCCATTGCCTGTTGTATAAGAAATAATTAAGAATTCTTAAACGTGCCCGAAATTCCTTACTTTTTTTTACATTTTTCAGTCTGCAAAGCACAACAATTTTTTCACATTAACGTCTTCAAGCTCATTCACGTGGAACACTTTCAGCTTTCAAATTACTATTTACTTATTAGTCTAGCCGTCGAGGTGTGCAGAAATTAGTGATAGATCAATTTTGTTGATTTTATAAATCATTTTAAATATTGGCGACTTTTGAGATTGATTGTACGTATAGCGTAAATCCTTAATCAAAGTGTTGTCCTGTTGGATGGTAGCTTATGGGTAAATTTTTTTGTCATTTTTTTGATTTTGTGTGTACAGGCCTTTCGCAATGGATAAACAAAATTTTAAACTACATGTTTTCGATAGATTTTTATGCGGCCTATCGAATGATTATAACAATTTTTAACATACTATAATATAATGAGGTATTTAATATGAGGTATTCATGAGTATTCATGGTATTCACCTCATTTAATATGAGTATTCATGGGCCTCCAATTAGCAACTAAGAAATGAGTAAAATCGTATTTTTGATACAATAAAAGACACGCGAAAAATGATGTGCAACGTGAAGTTGTAATTTCTATTTCCCCTTAACAAATTAGCGAATAGTATTCGATGTCCTCTGATCTTTGGAGAAGATAAGTAAGTGACTCGACTTAACGTTCGTCTTATGGTCTTGGATGTAGATAGATGGCAATTACGAGTGCGCTTGAGAATGAAATGGAAATGGTTGGGCATTGAGCGAGGTTATACTTGTAACTTGGGCGGCGTCTCCAAGAGGATCCGAGTGTAGTAAGAATTCCTCAGCTCAGATCTGAATGAGCTTCGCAGCTGCTGCATTCCCGTATGCCGTCACTGCGACTTTCTTGTCTTTTCATTACCCTCCACCTTGTTTATCGCTACTCAACATCGAAAAAGACACTTGAAAAAAAAGCGAACTTCGAGAAAAAATCACGAGTCCTCTGACTTGCAATCAGTATTGTTATTCAAGTCGTCCTGCGCTAATCGGAGAGATCTCAACGTTTCTAAGCTCTCGAAATTCCCAAAGACTGCTTTTATTTTGCTTTAGTTGTAGCCTCTATTTAATCAGTGCAATTAACATTCTCGAAATTCCCCTTGATACGTTTCTCGATTTTCATATTAAAATATTTTCGTATTTAAATTCACCTGGTAAACTGGATTGTTATTTTTGAGACAGATATTACTTTCTAAATTCGAATTTGTAAAAAGCTAGTAATCAAAGAGCATTTTTTTAAAAGTATTATTAGTAAACTCGACACTGTTCCGTTATTAGCTTTTTAATAATTCAAATATAGAGAGTCAGGAAACCTTTCTAATTATTAGCAAATATCGATTGACATAAATCGTTGATTAAATTAAATGTCTTTAATTAATAGTGCAACTTTCATCTGAAACTGATAAACATCTTTTTATATATTATTTTATATATTAATTTAGTGTTGAGAGCTGAGTTCATAATGATAATGTCCTGCAACACAGGTTTATTATTCAAACTTGGAAATAAATAAAGAACATTAGCTTCGACTTGTAAAATGTTAATGACAACGAGAAAATAATTTGATAAGCGGAGTTCTAGTTTTGTGCGACATTAAGTGTACTGATGCGAGTGATAAGAATGTTTGCTTTCTAAGACAATCTCCTCAATGTATTATATATGACCATTGAACAAGCAGTTACACTTTACGAAGTGAAAGCCTATGATTTGTATTATAATATGGATACTGAATAAAAAAAATAAAACTAGTTTCCTGAAACATTAGGCAGAGCTTGAAGTAAAATGCATTTCAAAGGATATATTAATTAAACATAATTAAACAGTAACCGGCTGCGCTCAGAGAAGATGTTCTGCAATTTTCCTCTCCCTTGGCCAAAAGCTAGCGCTTTTAATAAAAACAAGCAGTTGAATGGGGGGGGGGGGGTAGATGTGTAAAAATAGAAGCATAATATGCTGTCTAAAAAATGTTTACATATCGATCTGCACTTACTGCGAGCCGACGATACGAAAGCACGGTCGGCCGCAAGACGCCTGTAATGAATTCCGCTTTTGAACGCATGAAATTTTCCGTCTCGTTCGTGTGCCACCTATTCGATTTGCCCAAGTGGGAGAGGGTGTACTTGGGGGCACCTTGAACGAATACTCGAAAGGCATGATGATCCACAGAATGGCGAAGAGGGGTAGGGGGTTGGTAGCATGTATAAGAATCAAGGGGTTCGGAAGAGGAAAAAACCGAGCCACGTGCATCGCTGGTATTATTCTCGCCTCAAGTGGATCCCAGAGAACAGAAGTCGCTCCTTTCCTCTCTCCGCCTCTCATTCATTTTTTGTATTTTTTCTCCATCTCTTTCTTGCTATTGGAATCCCTGACTGTATTCTTCCTACGCGTGCTACACATATAAAATTAATTAAAGTCGGAAGATTCCTAGGGGGTGTTTATTGTACTTCTCTGTGGTCCGCTGAAGAAGAGGGTGTCGGTGAACGTACATACGCAAGCGGGTCGGCAATGTTGATTGTAATATGCTCCTCTTTTTTTCCATCCCTCTTCCTGTTACTTTCCGCCGCCTTGCTTCATTCCTCCGTACTCATTCTCATCCTCGTTCTCCCTGACTGTTTCACGCAGACCGCGTGGCCGCTGAAGTACCCAGCAAACCTTGCCTTGTTAAGAATAAATCACCACCTAGCCGCTGCACTGGTATAGGACGGGGACGGGATTCTTGCTTTAATTGTGAGCAAATTACTGAGAGCGAATCAACTTGCTGAAGAATTCAAACAACTCGGGGGGTGATAAGTTATGGAAGAATTAAGATAAAGAGGATAATTTTCCGGTTTTGAAGGTAGTGAATGTTGTGGATTTGTCCTCGGTTTTGTCTGAATTTCTCAGGGAAAATTGTCGTGTATATTAAAAATTTTCTGAAACACGCATTATAGCTATTGCCCACGCAAGTTGGCGCTGATAAAAAAGCGACGCGGATCTCAGATGATCAAAGCGAGTTATTCGCGGAGGAATTCCCTTAGTCAAGGGCAGAAGGGTTCGTTAGGTTAAGGCCTTCGAACGCAGATTCAAGGTTCAAGACGGAAGAACCTGAGGAACTCTAGGATGGATGAAAGGATAAACGAATTATTTAATCTCGACCTCAGTAAGATGTTCTTTTGCCATGGAATTTTTCAGGTTCCGATTTCGTATCTGTTTTCCTACTATTAGAAAAATCCCGAACTTCCTGGAAACCTTTCACAAATATCGATCTGTCGAGTTCGTTAAGACTGACGTCGTCATGGAAGAAGTTTGTGTTAACGTTGATTGACTTAGGATTTGACGTCGATGGTGACGAGACAAGCGGAAGGGTTGTGGGTCGACGGAGACACTTAGAGTCTTAAAGTGTACAAAGAGACGTAAAAAATCAGAAGACAAGTTTGAAAAAAACGAGATAAAAAAGAAAAAGCTTCAAAATAGGGCAAATGAGAGCAGGGTCGGCCACTTTCATATCAAAATGGAATCGAATGAAACAGTGAGCTTGGATAGTTATTATGAGTTGTTTTGGATTCCAGTTTTCATGATTTATAGTTAAAGGTCGTTTTTCTTACTGTTATAGCATCAGTCACTATTGCGCAGGATGGCCATTCATTGGGAAATCCTGGAAATGGTAGTAAATTCATGATCGGAACGGGAATTTTGTCAATTTTTCGTTTTATTAGAATCTCTTATAATCACTAAATCAATTGTTAAACGGGTTCATTTTGAAATTCTTTAAAATGGCTACAGTCCTAATTAGAAATTTTAATGTTTTTAGCTTTTATAGTTAATGTTTTAAAATGTTCAATTTGCAATTTTTGTGTGTTTGAAGACCTCAGGTCGAAAGTTACTCAAATTGCATAGCTTCTATACTTTGGAATTGCACACTCGTAAATGTTTTTCATGTGGAAATTCTCTAATTTCGAAAGCTTCGAGTTTTGAATTTATTTAAATTTCTAAGGCTGCTTCTTTGACAATAACAATATACAATTTAAAATGATTTATCTTTGCAATACTATATGTAATGTTGAAGGTCTTGAAATTAAAATTACACCATTTCAAAGATATGTTCCATTTGAAATTGTATAATATTGAATGCTTGATTTAAAATTGTTGAAATTTGATTCTTTAATTTTCAACAAATGTTAAAAACTTTAAATTTAGAATGTGTCCGCATTAAATTCGTTAAATTGGACATTCGTTGTTGAATACTTCAAATTATAAAATGTTTAGTTTTGAAAGCTTGAATTAAAAAATTTAAATGACCGTGCTTATATAAAATGATTCGGCTTACATTCCATATTATACGATTTGGTACCAATTCTCAAATGCATCTTTTAGTTACAACCAAAGCAATTAAAACTTCCATAATCAAGCTTATTCGCACCATGCTTCGTTTCATGTAACTCTTTAGTAATAAGAACTGGAAAATCAAAATAAACTCAAATACAGATCAACCAGAACTTTCAGCTTTGAATTTGCATTAAAATAATTCTCAACCAGCATTCTGAAAACATTATAAAAGACCTTTGAGCCTCTTACTTTCAAGATCTTAATTTTACTGAAAGGAATTCTGTTTTTTCACTCTTGTCATTTTCTCATCGGGATTCAGACTACAACCCTGAAGGCACGAAGATTGTGTAGAAAGGGTGACGTGATAGGAACGGACGCTGAAAGGTAAGATGGCGAGTACGACGACGGCAAGGAAATAAAAAAAGTAGGAGAAGAAAGAAAAGGAAAACGTAAGAGTAAAGAAGAAAGAGGTGCAAGAAGTCGCTTGCTTGAGGGTGACGAGGTGGTGTGGATGCGTCCCAGCATCCCCTACAGTCCCTGGGGATGCTGCGGCCTCGCCCACCCACGCGATCTCGGTAAAACTCTTGGCTGAGATAAGAAGTCGAAGACAATAATCCTCTTGACAGTCGGCTCGCTGTCGCAGCTTATTTCGTAAGATCAGTGTGAGCTTCTCCCTTAAGAGGCTTCATCCACTGTCATACGTGGCAGCTTTAATGCCTTTAATGCACATGTCGGGTAATCTCTCCTTTTTGTCTCGGACATTCACATTTTCTCGAGTTTCTTCTTTTCACGGAAAATATTCTTAATTCATCTTATTTAAGTTGAATTCTTTCCACAGTATCGTTCTCCTTTACAGTAATTTACATGAATGGCATTAAATGTAGATCATGACTTTATACAATAACACGAGTATGATTTCCTCCCTTTTTTGTAGGTGGGGAGGTTTTCTTCCGTCCTAGGGCTGTAAAGCGCATTTTCCCGGCGGATGCGCTTACGCTTTTGCCTTTAACCTAACCTCAAACGTAAAACTTGCTGATGAAAAAACTCGAAAACCGTACTCGTTTTACATAAAATATCATATGTACCAAGAAGTCTTTGCCTCCTTGATGCACAATATACTATTGTATCAATAGTGGGATCAAAAGTATCATCCAGCAGTGACATGTACATGCAGATTGCGTCATCGTTTAGCTTATAGAAACCGTCACTGCCAGATTGACACAGTGGCAAATTGTGTTAGAACGATATAGACCGAGTATATCAATGGACAAAAGGCAACTGGAAGAAAAAGGTTCGGTAACGTTTGTTCTCGTGTTAATATCACAATCGAGAGGCAGACATATGATGACGTGATCTCGAAGCGAAACAAAGTCGCCTTTGTATATCTACCAGCAGCCAACTTAACAGACGCTCGTTGCTGGTCAGTGATGTATCCAGAAAATAAAAGAACTTTTGTAGATTCTTCATTTAATTTGCAAAAAGATTTCTAAAAAACTTCGACATCCGAAAGCACTTGAATTTAAGCCTCAACTTTGTAATTGAAATCCTGTGAAGTTAATATCTGGAAGCGAGCGCCTTTCAGTTTGGTTAATCCCGCAATTTGTTTATTCACAAGAATATCAAAAGGATTAGAGGCAGATAGATAATAAACACGAGCCAATAAAGATAGCCAAAAATATCTGCGTGCAGCATCTCATCTCGTTTGAACGCCTTCTGATCTACGATTATGGATTCTGCGATGTCGTTGCGGTTCATCGGTTCAGTGGAGTGGCGGCGCTGCAAGTTTTTCCCTGAAAAATCACGATATCGCTCCACATTGTGAATAAAGCCTTATCGCAAGTCACGTAATAATCTCCGCCCCCAGACTCCCGCCTTTTAAGAAGAATACTGTGTCTGTCTAAAATAATGGAGAGCCTTGAACAATTAATCTCTTCTCGATTCATTCTACAAGCAGATTGCTACAACGTCTATTATTGTTGATACGATTAATCAACAGAGTCGCTATATCGCCTCATTTGAGAAGTTTTTATCGACTCTAGACTCCTATTCATACGCGCTGCTCTAAAGCTATTCATAAGAAGCTTTTTTGTTGGGAAGCATTCTCGCATTACGAGACAACGGTTATTTAAAGCAAATAATCTTCTTACTAAATATTAGTCCTGGGAATAAAATGAATTATGAGAAACTAAAAGATCTTCTGTGAACTGCAGGATACTAAATTTGGAACTATTTTTCTCTTTAAAAAAGGCAACAGAGAACAAGGAACTGAAGACGAGAAGGTAGTACAATGAGTTTGTTTATTTCGAGACATTGTCTGTCTCAACTCAGACGTTTCCGACACCTAAAATCTTAATCAGAACGGTGAACCTCTAGTCTCGCTGTTAGCAAAAGTCACTTGTTTGTTCGTTCTCTGACAATCAAAACGGAGACACAGACAAGCAGACAGGCATACTGGAAACGGAAATAGCCCCGACACAATAAGCGACTTCGTTTGAAACTATGTCGCAGGCACGTATAGCGACTCCCGTCTGTACCCGGAACAAGAATATCAACAATAATATCGTCACGTTTGAAATGCACGAAACAAGCTTATTTGACAAAACTATCAACACCCCGATTCAAAGAACCTCAAGCAAGAATCCAAACATTAGAATCTTAATCAAACCGTTTTCAAACGCGCAATTTATCATTTCTTGAAAACATAGGTAAGAATCTTTTGGAAACAAATCATGAAGATGTCATTTCTCATACCTACTCGATACAAAGAGAAAGATAAGCAATTTGGATAAAAAGATAAGTGCTAGGCTGCTCGATCCAGAGGATGGGGCGCAGGGGCGATTATGATGGTAGTAGGTATGTTTCGGTAATTGCGCTGCTAAGTTTAGGCGGTGCAGTTGGCGTCAATGCGCGGATGCATATTCAGAACGGCCTCCTCATATTCTTATGCGCTCACTTACGAAGCAGAGGGGCCCCAGCGTCGTCTGTAGATGTGAATGTGAATGGAACTTGCTGGCACCACGCCTGTTTATATTTAGCCACAGTGGGCGGTATAGCTGTCATGGATACGTATCATCGGCATAACTGAGCTTCGAAAATGAATAATGAACTTTCATTCGTCCAACCAACCTATACCTGACCATTACTGTTCTGTTGATAACGATATCATGTGCCAGTTTTTAATTAAACAGACGATAGAAATTTTTTGGCCACTGATGACTGGATTTTCTAGGTGAAACTGAATGTTACATCTGTCTTATCTTTCGCGAAAACATAAAGCTTTAAAGAGTTAATTGATGGCGAACGGATACTTATCAAAAATCTAACAAAATGAAAATTGAAATACTAGGTCACTGTGGACCAAATTTAGACAATGATTTAAGAGGACCATCGACTTTGCTAGTTTGTTGCAACTGCAAAGCAAGTCCGCGTGGAAAAAGGAAGGAAACAGAAGAGTGTAGTTGCATTTAATATCGTGCGTGCGTGACGTCTCAGCTGGTGCACTCGCTAGATGAATAAACGTCTTCCTTATCGTCTAAAATAGCCTTTAAACTTCAAGCATATCTGGATCATAGCCAGGCCAGAGAAACGCACAATGATGCTAACCACATTAAATTATCACGATCCTGTGTAAAGCAAGGCAGAAAAACACCTTTATGATCCGCGAACACTTTGCAGTTGTAATTTTGTCGGCAAGTCCACAAAGGCTTGGTACTCCCCCACTTCGAAAACTTGATGTAAATTTCGAAAATAGATCCCTAGTTCGAAAATTTAATCATAATTGAGTAACAAAACTGAGTACAAAATTAATAAGCTTTTGTCTACATTGTAAAATGAAGAAACTGAAACTTTCAGCTTGCGATAAATTTTAGCTTCATGTTGAGCGACCCACGCGAGGATGATGAATTTTTCACGCATATCCGGATAACAGTACATTGTTAGGTTCAACATGGTCTTTGCGGTCTTTCAGTTGTATTCTCCATATTTAACTCCACACTTAAAGAATCGCAAAAATTTTATATGAATGGTATAATCGTTACAAAAAATATGCGTGCAGTACAGTTGCGAGGCAAGAACTTTCCTAATTAGCTTACTGAATTCAGAGGAATCAGGGAGGCCACAAAAAGGGCGAGCATTTTTGAAGGTCCTCATAACAATCTATTGTACTTGAAGCTCCACCCTCGAATCGTTCTAATTAACCTTCCGTTTTACAGACGTATCCCACTCATATGTCGGTCGACTCGCAGAAACAAATGGAGATGCAGCGGTTACAAACGGAGCACTTGAAGCGGCAGCACAACATCCAGGAGTTGCAGGCGCAATTAACCAAAGGCCAGCTGAACATGCCAGGTCCACAGTCGTTAATGTTCCTTCCTCTCTTCGAGCAACTGAGAGGCATGCCCGTTCCGACGTCGATGCCACCTCCGACGTCAACAGCGTCCAGTGGAAACAAGCATATCAACTCCATTGCTAATGTAAGCATACTTTTAGATTAAGTCTCTAGTGTATCTCCTTGAGAAGCTGGTTAATTTATGCTCTATCTGAACTTCATAGATGATCAGCAGTCATCGAGATGCTTCAAGTTGGGCCACGGCGCACCTTGCCCAAATGACGACGCAAATGGAGAAAGAATCGTCGCCAACGCCCGTCTCCACGGCTGCAACTCCAGCACCTCCTCCACTTCCTGATCCTGATACGCCCTTGAATCTAACAAAACCCAAATCAATGTCCTCCGGCGCAACGGCATCCTCATCTCCAGGAAGCGACACGCAATCCAACGGTGCAGGAAGCAGTGGTCATCAGGAGCAACCGCTGGCGGCTACCGCTCCAAAACTATTTCAACCAGGACTACCAATGCCGAGGAACTACCATCCAAATCTTCCTTATGGAGGACTTCCACCTCATCTCAGTTCCCTCTCATCACCCAGTAAGTGCATCGTGTTTATTTTCCTAGTTCATAACTTTTTGACTTCCACAATGATGAGGAGTTGTGTCTGGACTGCTTGCAGTGTCTTACATGCCTGAGTTTAAATCAATCCCTGAACTTTGAAGAGCTTTATCACAATAATCTCCCCTCGGTTGCGTAATTCAGAAGAGGGCTATGGTTAATCTTCATATTACTGATTGTAACAGTTTCTAACTGACCTACTTCTTCTCCAAACATTCAAACGCTCTAAACTCCCAAGCCTTAGGCAAACAAACTTGGACATGTGGACTTTTGCACCGTCTGTCATAACTCCAATGAGAGATTTATCTGTAGAAAAACATAGCGAATTTTCTATAAGCAATTTGTGGAATTAAGAGAAGTTGCGAATGAGAGTATCGGTTCTAATAAATTGACAATTTACTTTTTCAGTGGGTAAGATGTCCAAAGATGAGTCAGCCAATTCGGTAGCGCAAGCAGCAGCCGCTGCTGTAGAGAAGCACTTCGCGATGCACGGACTTTATGGGCTTCCGCCGAGTTCGGGCGCAATGCCACCGTCGCCTCAATCTCAACGACCTGCCAAACACTCATCCAATCGGGATGAGACTCCTCAGGATGATCAAGACTTCCTTACGGCACCTCACAGTAAGTAAAGTCTTTGTGTCAATAAAAGATATAATTTAAAGTTGCAAGGTTTGTAGTTTAAACTTTTGATTTAATTTTCAGTGTGGCGAGATTCGGGGTACAAGGTTCCGGAGGATGTAACGGAGAAAGGTAAGACTCGTTGCCACATGAATTTCTCATAAGAATTTATTATTAACAATACTAAAGCGGATACTCTTGATTTTTGCAGCTAAAATGGTGAGGCAGCAGAAAAGAGAAGGTGAGAACAAGCCACATATCAAGCGACCAATGAACGCGTTCATGGTGTGGGCCAAAGATGAACGAAGAAAGATCCTCAAAGCGTGTCCCGACATGCACAATTCTAACATATCTAAAATATTGGGTAAGAATTATTTTAAATTTTTTTTATACTTGAATCATTTTCTACCATTGAAAGTTGGAGTCGTTTTTGTTTACTGAAGTGTCTTTTGATTTAAAAGTGCTATTAGGATCAATCGATTTATTGTTACGATTTGGCACAGAAAGTGTTTTTTACGATTTGCTACAACTTATTTCGATCGGTCTTCAGACAGCTGTAGGTCACTATATCACTCTGAACATGTCATAAAAACTTTTAATGCGATTTGTCTTCAGACAACTGCATTTGTGTATCACTCTAAAGAAGTCGCTTAAATCTGAAGAAAGGCAAATAAAATACGCAAATAAGAAATGCACACTTGCGAACTACACAAAGTCATGTTTCCGAAAAATCATAATCTTACCTTTTGTCATTTCAGGTGCTCGATGGAAAGCAATGTCTAATTCCGAGAAGCAGCCCTACTACGAGGAGCAATCTCGACTCTCAAAGTTACACATGGAGAAGCACCCGGATTACAGGTACAGGCCGCGTCCTAAACGGACCTGCATCGTGGACGGAAAGAAAATGAGGATCTCCGAGTATAAATCTCTGATGCGACAGCGGCGGCAGGAGATGCGGCAATTATGGTGTCGGGATGGGGGTCCAGAGATGGGATTCCTGTCTCCAGTGAGCTCCGATATCAGTTCGCATCACGCAGGAGCGGGTCCATCCGCGAGGCCCTCGGTGTCACCACCAGCGACGATGCTCAATGGAGCGGGTCCTAGTTCGGATCACCCGTCCTTCTACTATCCTCAGGACAGTCTCTCGCCCACAGATGTGATGAACTTCTCTCCCGACAATTCGGGCTCCATGGGCGGATACGACGCGAGTCCGCGGCATCACGACGAGGATTGAACCATGGCTCCGGGTCAGCCAAACATTTGGCAACCCGGAGCATCCAGACTCGCCCATGAACTGTTCTGGTAATCAGGACGCACCAGGTCGACCAGGTCCCAAACGTTCCAGCTCCCCCAGGAGTCTAATGTCGAAAATAATCGACAGTTAATTTCAGACTTGAATCTTGGTTGTGATATATTAAAACGTTTATCTCTGTGCCATCGCGCGAGATTAGCGGCCAGGTTTCCGTCGTGTCCTCGCTCAAGCGCCCCCAGGGTCGGAAAATACTCAGTAGATGTCACGACGTAGACTCCGTCGTCCAGGGATGCCTAGGTTGATAGTTAAAATGCTTTAGACGACACTCTCTAATAATCAAAAGTGCAACCAATAAGAAACGTACGTGTGATAAAGTCCGTTCGAGGTTTAGGTGATCCCGCATCGGAACTCTCTCGCAGGACTGTCGCGCCGATCATGGTCGGGCTGAAGTCATTCAGACCGCCGATCGCGCCGATCGTCGGAAAGTTTTAGTAGATAAACGAGTATAAAAATAAGTAAGGCGAGAGTCTTGTTCCTATACCTTCTAGTGTGTCTATAATGCGAATCAATCGCACTCTAGGTTGTATCAAACTGCATACGTTGCTACATCTTAAACGTGTACACGTTATTAAACTTCTTCGCCTATACATACTTATTACCAAGTTGTACTTCCATTTCCGTTCGCGGAGAGGGGAATGATCGGGTTAGGGCAAAGCGGCGACGATTCCATGCGTTTCGACTAGGTTTAGCCACAATCTAAACACCTTGTACTTATAGTATTTTCATCATTAATTTATTGAACCTGACAATTCTGAAAAGAGAGATTAATGTCGCGAAGATAAGCCGAATTTGAATGAATCTCAGGCCCGTTTATAGATTAGAGAGAAATTGACGAGATAGTCTGGAAGTTTATATTAGACATATATCCCAAAAACTCTGACTACAGATAACCAATCAAGAACAAGTCGCAGTGAAAAAGACACTCGATTGGTTAGCTAAACGTCTGGTATTCAAAATTGATAAATTGATTTCCCACGGGCCTGATCCGAGTGCAAGTAAAAAAAGGAGAGAAAGAGGACGAGAGTAAGAGTGCGACAATTTTAGCGAACTGTTACAGTTGTAAAATTAGGAGAATGATTAGTGTTATTTATTAATGGAGCATAGCCTAACAATCAAATTATATTATAAAGACGTTGTGTTGTTTTTAATATCTCGAAGAGGATCGTGTTACGTTTTTCTTTTTTTTATATCGTCGAATGTTGTGTTCGTGAGAGTAAGCGAATGGCCGAGCGAACGCGTAAGAGACAAATTTATTAGAAAGAGAAGAGATATCCTCGATCCATTACCAGTGGTGTAATGTCACGCTTTTCTTACTTGCCTTAAATAACTTTCGCATCCTTTGTACAGGACAGCACATTTCTGTAGGTACACGCGAATACACTTTTTACTGAAGGCACAAACATGCAAAATCTGTTGATTATTACGCCACGGTAAAGAATTTTAATCAAAATAAAGAGAACCGAGTAGTGACTAAACTTTTTTATAACCACGCATGCACGGAATGATTGATTTTCGATGCATGTACATGAAATTTTCGGTTATTTCAATATAAATTTCAAAAATGTTCGGAAATTTGGTTTTTACTATTTCTCAGATCAAAAATTTCCTGCTTTTGTTACAAAAAGTATCGAGTGTGGCAGTGCAGAAAGTAGGCAGATCTGACTCGTGAAGTTTACAGCACTCCTCCAGAACTGCCTACTCTCCGCACTTGTAAGACAATATACCACCATTTAATCTTGGTAGTTGGTGACATTGGTGTTCTTTGGAAAACGAGGATATCGGGAGCTTGATGTGATAATACTTATGTGCCAAATAGCGTTTTCGCGGGCAGGAGGTCGAATCGTAGACAGTCCTCCATGTTCCGAGTCGCCTCGTTGGCTCGACGTGAAACTCGAATCTTTTATATTGCGTCTCGACCGTTTTTTTACGCTGTTCAAATTTTTTTGTTAATTTATGATCAGTGCAATTACGAATACAAGGTACCTAATATAATTTTACAAAGAGAGCCAGTATCCTCGGTATAGACCGATGCTGCCCCCTCCTGTCCCAATTAATACCCTTTTCCCGGTGGCATCGTAGTCGCGCGCTCAAGAGCCTGCGGCTAGGAGATAGCTTAATGTTGATAATAATTTATTTTATGTATATAAAGAATTTGTACAAGACAGCGGGCCATGCGTATCGAGAGCGACGGCCGCCGATGCGCGTGTCAATATTATACAATATTAATGTACAGTGTAACTATATTAATTGTGATGTACCTACGTAGCTCTGTGTGTAATTAATCGAGGACAGATGCGACTACATTAGCCTACGTCACGTAAACTACGCCTACTATTATTGTCACTACTGTAATTCATTATCATTATCCCGTTATCATTACCTACCACTCTTATTATTTAAGCAATTTTACTATTTTATCATCCGTTACGGTAGTGGGCGAGAGAAACAACCCGATAGAGAATTGTATGATCGCGTGTGATTGTATGTGTGCGTGTGCGAGCGTGTGAAAGAGATAGAAGCGAGATTCGTGCCAGTTAAGTCGATGTTGATACTCAAATTTCCTACTTTTGCCATTCACCTAATTAATCAAATTTCATGAAGCATTCAAATGACTCTTTGTCTCCCGCTACGTTCTCCAGCCAGTTGTGACTTCCAAAGACCTGCACTCTCGAAAGGGTATTATTACTTTTATCGCTACTATACTTCGTACTCAGAAACAAGCGGGAACGTCGAAAGTCCGCCAATCAGTTACTTCCCAATAAGTGCCATATAACTTGCTTTTACATGTAATCGCCATTGGATAAGCGAAACAACCTAGAAAATGATCGACGCCGCGCTCTCGCCATTCAGACAATTAAAAACTCTTCCTTTTAAACGATTTTACGCCTTTTCTTGCTTTCCAAAAAAACATGTCTTTCCACTTTTCGACTTTGGAAACACAGCACCTTTCACTGACTTTCGACGCTACCAGAGCGAATGCAAAATGTAAGGATAGCCAATTGTAAAAATTCAATACACTACTAATATTATAATATACCTATCTAACGTTTAAAAAAGAAAAGCAGACGCGCCCCACGCGTCAGCTAACATTCAATCTCAATATTCCAAGCATTCACTTCGTTTACATGTATGTTGTTGTTAATGATAAAGAAAAATATAATAAAAAAAGTAATGCTTTACCGAAATTCAAACTTAGTTGTAGGTGTACAACGTTATTTCTAGAATTCGTGTGAATGCAAAAGTGTTTGAGGAAGCTGTACATATTTTATTGAGTAAATAGAAAGAGATAGCGAGAATGAATGTGACGGATATTCTCCGCATTATGATCGCCAAGCATTACAAATTTTTTTGTATTCTGATTAAAAAATATTTTAACTTCTTAAGTGCGTTCAGAAAAATAAGTTTCCAAATTAAATATTCTAATTTTTATAATTCCAATGTGATCAATGTTTTTCCTTCGGAACATCATATTAGTTCAATGTTCTACAAAAGGGAATAAATCATCCAAAATTAGAATATTTAACTTCTTAATATATCTTTTGTCATTTAACTTGAAAATAATGTGATCATAAAATCGGCAATATATGATACTGACTTTCTATTCTTCACTCTTCTTTACTTTGATCTCAGCAATAAAGACAATTTTTTACGATTTGGCAGCTATTTATACTTTTGTCACTTGGATAACAACAAAAATCCTTTTTTACGATGGATCGGTCAGAAACTTATTTTGAGAATGGTGGTAAAAGAGTTATCAGATAAGCCACTCCTAGATGCAATATTCCAAAAGAGATTTTGGCAGTGATAATCCGGAAAATATCCGAGCGCATTGAAACAAAGCTCAAGGACTGTTTCAAGTAAAGTGACCGTTTCTTGCTTTCAGCCGCGTTAGTGTATATTGACTCGTTTATGCAAATCAAAATTATTCTACGGTCCTAGATGTGACTTTTCCTCTCCCTTCCAAGGATAGTGACATGAAATGCACTGTATCAGATAGAGAACAGCACTATTATAAACATAGATATATCATTATATTTATTATAATAATTTAAAAGCTAGGTACTCTTTGTTGTTTGTATTTTACAAGCGTACTCATTATTATTACCTATAAATAAATACCTATATAAATGACTCAGGACTTTTTTTCTTCATCCAAAATCATTCATTCTCCTTCTTAACTCACAATACGCATTCTATTTCTATAAAGGCTATCTACTCTTTTGATTATAGCGTAAATATATAGTCAATAAAAATAGAGTATCGTCGATCTGCAATTCACTAACACCTAACTGTTTAATCATATTTTGCACTTTTGGGAGTTGTATCTTCTCCGCTTCAGTCATCAACTCGTCCACCTAAGCAGAAATAGATTATACTTTTTTAGCGAAAGTAAATAATTAAATTTTTTAAACTGCAGGCCTCGAACTCACTTCAGACATCAAAAAGAGTGTAAATAGTGTCACAAATTTGAAAAAATAGTGTCAATATAGTGTCATAAATTTTTAAAGTATTAAACTTATGCATAGTGCGAATTTAAAAGTGTATTGGGAATCGTGGTCAACCATTTCGCCAACTGGTGCCGAAAATCAGAACTAGAAAGAGTAGGCAGAATTTTAAAGATGCATTTTAATGTTTGCATAAAAGTGTTTTTACGATTGTTTTGTGGAGTTTAAAACAATGATTAAATAACACAAAAAATCTGCCCGCCGGGCGGGCAGATTCTCATCGTGCGCTACGCGCGCGGCTCGCAAGTTTAAGCGCGCCTAGGGTGCGCGACTGTTGGTTCCCGCGCTTCGAGCTCGATGATGTATTTCTCTCGCGCTACGCGCTCGGTCTTTGTAATTCTCTCACATTTGTGCGCAGGCCTTTTAAAATTAAAGGTCAACGCATTGACAACTGTAATTTAGTAATTGTGAATTCTCTTTTGCTAAAGCTCCTTCGGCTTTAGCGAACACATTCTCATAACGTATCTCGTGCTTCGCAGTCGATTTTGTCGAACATGCGACCTTTTCTACATTATGTTCAACTGAATTATATCAAATGTATATTATATTTATTTCTGTACCTCGGTTCGGGGCTGCTTATTCAGATATTACACAATGAAGTACAAATTTTATTCTTCATGATTACTACAATATTTGCAAATTGATATCAAACCTTTTATTGCAACTTTTTTTTTGAAAGAACAACTTTTGTCTATTCATTTTTTTCATAGCCGGTATCGCTTGTCCAAAAATGGAATTTATTAAGGTTTTTTACGAATAAAACAAAAACTACCTGTCCTATGAAAAAATGATTAATAAAAAATGTGTAGATCTTTTCTGGGTGCACAATTTTTATTAATTCATTTTTTTTCGTATCTTGCATGGTTCGACCGCAAAATGGAATTTTTCATTATTCTTCGTGCCATACCACGCTGAAAAAACCAGTTCTCGTCAGATCACTGAAGTTAAAAGCAGCGTTGGGCGCGGTTAGTACTTGGATGGGTGGCCATTCGAGAAAACTGAGTGCTGTTGGCACATCGTGGGTGTGGTGAGCCCACACTTGTAGTTATTTACTACAAGAAACTATCCACCTCGAAACACTACCCGAATCGGGTAGTGTCACGCCTACCCTGAAAGGGTATATAATATATATATATATATATATATATATATATATATATAAAAGGCTTAATGGTATACTACTTTGTGCGATCAAAATTTGAATTTTCGAAAAAATTCAAAAAGTTGTTATGATAATCTTCTAGGGCTTTCAAAAAGCAATGTTTTTCTTCTCTTGACTTTTTTTCATATCGTGCGCTGTTTGGCTTAAAATGTTCATTTTCGTTTGTTTTTTTGGATTTCGAAAATGCTATAACTGTGATATTTTTTTTTTTATCCAAAAAAGTCATTGGGATAAATTGTTACAGTTTTTGAGTAATATGAATAGCCGTACATAGAATTTTTAAACCTTGAAAAAAAATGGTCTCAAAAATTTAGAAAATGCTCTAACTTTTTGAATTTTTATGCAGAATAGCTGGTTAACGACCTCGTACTTTCTTTTTAGGCCTTAAAAAAGTGTGCCAAAGCACAATCCAATCTGATCAATCTTTCGAAAGTTATCGTTCCTACACGATACTACAGACTACAGACAGACACCTTCGTAAAAATCGTTTTTTCTGACTCAGGGGGTCTCAAAACGTGGAGATTTGATGAAAATCTACTAAGTCAAATTTTGCATAAAACATCCCAATGAGAAGGCATTGGCCTTATCATTGGGATGAGAATGCAATAAGTCTCTATAAAAAAAAGCGTTTCCGATAGAATTTCCATCTTATACAGTGAAAAAATACGTTTCTGTCAAAAATGTTTTCCTACAAAAAATGTTTTCACTATGACATGTAGGTTTCAGTGCATTATAAGCTTAAATGAACTTTAATTAATGTGTGTGTAGCGAAAAATTTGATCCAGATTATGCAAATAATATAAATAATAGACGATTGGAATTAAAAAACGAATTTCAACCTAACTTTTAGGTTAGATTTTTTATATAATAAATATTTCATGTATAAATTAATAAAAATTTACTTTATGTTCATGTTTGCTTCGAAATAAGTTCAATTAAGCTTATAATTTGTTGAAATTTAAAATAAATAGTTACGCAATAATTGTTTTTTGTTTTGTTTAGACAAACGTTTTGGTCAAAAAACGTGTTTTTGCACTGTACAAGATGTAAATTCCATTTAAAACACTTTGTTTTCAATGAAGACTTATTTTTAGTATGCAACATAAATACTAAAAAATCAAAAAGACACTTTTACGCACAAATTAAAATGCATCTTTAAAATTCCATCTACTTTTTCTAGTTCTAATTTTTGGCACCAGATGGCCTATCGGATTTTAAACATTCCCAATAGTTCGAAATCAAAAAGTGTGCAATGGAAAATTAACCTTATTTTTTAAGGAAAATTTCTAAATTTATTATGTTATTCTTTAGTCTATAAATTATCAAAATTCCTATTTATTTATCGCAGGTTTCACAGTTTATTTATCACAGTGCAGTCTTCCCTATTCCCCTCTTTTTCTCGGGTTTCCACTTAAATGCGAACTGAATTAACGAACTGAATTAATAGAACCCATTAAGAAAATCTTAATATTTTTGGTTGAAAGTTTATTCTATTCGGTTGAAAAGTCTACTATTAAATTTTTGTTTAAGAATTCATCTGCTTGGCTTGAAAATTCAACAATTCGATTCACATTTTTTTTTCTTTCTCGACTAACTTTTTTTTTTGGTTGAAAATTTAACTATTTTGTTGAACATTCATCTTTTTAGTATGAAAATTCAACTCCTTCGTTGAAAGTTAAACTACTTTCTTAAAATGTAATTTTTTTGTTAAAGATTCATAACTTTAGTTGAAAATTCGCTTTTTGTTGTTAAAAATTAATTTTTTAACTACAAATTTAATTCTTTTGTTGAAAATTAATATTCTTGTGTTGAAAATTCAACAATTTAGTAGAAGGTTCAACTATTTGGTAAAAAATTCTTTTCTTAAATTTAAAATTGAAGAGTGGAAAGTCTATAGGTTTCACATTTAATTGAGGCCGATATAACCCAATTTTCAAAATTACAAAATTGTGTAGATTTTTTAAAAATTTATTTTCAAAGTCGGCTTCCGGTCCAACACCTATTACTGAAATTTGAGTGTTTTTCCGTCACCGTGTAACATTTCAGAAAAGGCGGTTAGCACCTATATACTTTCCACCCTTCAATTAATTCTCTTAATTGAAAATTATACTATCCCTTTTTTGGCAGAATATTGATCCTTTTTTAGTTTAAAAATTCAGCTATTAGTTAGAAGTTTTTAGAAACGAAAAAAATATAAACCAAAAAATAATGAAATATAAATTTTCTTTAAACCGTTCAAAATTCGTCTTTTTGGGCAGAAAATGGAACTATTTTGTTAAAAATGTATGTATTTTGTTGAAAATTCGTATTTTCTGGTAGAAAATTAATTTTCTTGTTTGAAAATTCAACCATTTGGTTATTATAAATTTATGTATTTTATTGAGAATTCATCTTTATTGATAGAAAATTAATCTTCTGTGTTGAAAATTCACCTTTTTGGTAGAAAATTGAACTATTTGTTCGAAAATTGAACTATACAATGGGGTCGTTGCATGATTTGCACCTGATTGCAACTGCAATAGCAAAGATGATCCACACAAAATATTTATAGGGTTGCCTATGGGTACAGAAGTGAGAGAGAAATGGGCCGAAGCCGTTGGAAGAACCGGTGAAGATACTAAGATTCATCCAAACTTTTCGCACTGTCACACTTTACAAATCCGGGTTTTAGTGAAATCCTAGGCATTTTGAAAATCTTTTAGGCCTTTCTTTTTACTTTTAAAACACGTTTAAAATAATAAACCTTACAGTAGGTTATGTTTACTACTTACACATTCAATCGCTAGCGGCCATATTATATTCCCTCACCAACCGGACAATCGCACTACTCAGAATGAAGTACTTCCGATAATCCGCCCAACCAATAAGATTTTCCGGCAAAAATTAAAAAAGTATACTTTTTAAACGTTAAAAAAAATATTTAAACTTAATTGAAAGAAACTTTCCTTCCGTACTTACATTATTTTTTTGGTGTTCTTTTAATTTTACTAGGAAAACAAATTATTTGAAAATATGCAACAACCCCATTGTTTGGTTGAAAATTAATCTGTTTTAGTTGAGGATTTAAGGCCATGTGAGCGTAACCTCAAATTTTTTTTTACATTTTTTTCAAAATCAACTTACGTTCACACGAAACGCGATATCGTGTTGAAAATTTGGGAAACTAAATATGAATCACTAAGAAACGCCGGTCTGGTCCTAAATTTTTATAATTATGTAAAAAGCAAAAAAAAATTTGTTATACAACACATTTTTTTATACTTATAAAAATTTAGGACCAGACCCGCGTTTCTTAGTGCTTCATATTTAGTTTCCCAAATTTTCAACTCGATATCGCGTTTCGTGTGAACGTAAGTTGATTTTGAAAACAATGTAAACAAAAATTTGAGGTTACGCTTACATGGCCTTAAGTATTTTGTTGAAAATTAGTTTTTGCTGGTTAAATCCAACTATTTTTTATTTTAAATTATTTTTTTTTTAAATATCAAGCATCACATTTTTTTACATTTATCTTTTCAGTATGAAAATTCTACTCCTTGCCTTGGTTGAAATACTTTCTTAAAATTTCATTTATTTCTTGAAGATTCATAATTTTAGTTAAAAATTAGTTTTTATTATTAAAAATTAATTTTTTAACTGAAATTTTAATTATTTTGCTGAACATTCATATTTTTGGGTTGAAAATTCAACAATTTGGTAGAAAGTTCAACTATTTGGTACAAAATTCTTTTTTTTTTAACTTAAAATTAATTATATTAAATGAAAATTGCTATCTCTTTTTTAGCAGAAAATTAATCTTTTTTATTTTGTGAGAAGTTGTAGGCTCCGGAAGCTACGATCATGGTTCTTTAAAAGCAACCAATCCCGACGCAACTGGAACGTGTACGTCATCCGCTTCTGCTCCTTCTGTCCTAGAAGGTAAGCAAGAGCGGGAAATTTACGCGAGAAAACATCGGGCAACACTGTTCCTTGGAGTCAGGTCTCTAGCCGCGTATGATCTTACGCGGCAGACGGGACAGTTGGAGATGAAGTTTCACCTCTGGATAGTTTTTTAGAGCTACCAATCTTTTTAGAATGTTATGAGGAACAGTGTTGACGGACCAGATGAAGTGATCCCAGAAGAACAGCCTTTTGCATCCGGTTCGCGATGGAATGAGCCTGACGCTGGCAAGCCGGAATCTTGTTGAGTTGGCTAATAAATGAAGCTTTCATACCTCCAAGACAGCCGATTATGAGAACTACAAGATGGACTTTGAAGCCTTGGTAGAGCCTGCTCAGCTCGAAAAGAAGTGCTTGATATTTCGCCCGTTTTTCTTCCTCCTTTGCCGTGATATTACCGTCGGCTGGTGCCGAGAATTCAATCACGTAAATGATCTTGTTCTTCAGATCTTGGAGGACAATATCAGGCTTCGTAGCACTGATACGTTGAGTGGTCGAGAATGAGAAATTCCAGTAGATCTTACACTGATCATTCTCCACAATGGACTCGAGTTCCTCCTGGGCGTATGGCAAGACGGGCAATAGATCAACACCATAGAAGTGCCTCAGATGGTAATATAACACTTTTAGAGCTGCATTGTGTCTCTCTATGTACCCGTATCGTGCATATTTTGAGCATCCACTGAGAACATGTCCAAGTGTTTCTGGCTCTTGCTTGCACGCTCGGCAGTTGGTATCGCCTACAGGTATATTCATTATGCGCTCGCGGTAAACTAAGGTGTCTATAACACCATCTTGACAGGCAAAAAGAAATCCCTCAGTCTCCGATTTTAATCCAGCAGACTTGAGAAACATGTTGGACAGACCCATCGAGAGCTCTTCTCTACGTATAATGCCGTAGAATTTACCATGAAGGGGCTTGTCAGCATGTTCTCTTAGTAGAAGCGTATGTTCTGCTTCCTGTACACGACTTTTGAGCACCAAAGGTGTTAGTGATGTTAGGCCATGTGTAGTGTCGCTGGAATCAAATGGGAGGCCAAGCTCCTCTGCGGCCCTATCTGCGGCACGATATAGAAACGCCGCAGCATTGACGACTTCATGTTGATGTACTAGTCGCATAAGAAAATCTGTGCTGTTTAGAACTGAGCAGGCTGTAGCCAGAACCGTTCTGCGATGAAGACACTCTAAGCTCAGCAAGCCTCTACCCCCTTTATCTCGAGGGAGGTATATTCGAGGTAAGGAAGATCTAGGATGATGACTTCGATGGATTGTCATCATCTTGCGTGTGCTTCGGTCAAGTTGCTTCAACTCATCGACGTTCCATTTTACTGCACCAAACGTGTAGAGCAGTATAGGAACGGCCAGCATATTGGTCGCCTGGATCTTATTCTTTCCAGATAATTCGGAAGCCCAAATTTTTCTGAGAATTTGGCGATACCTTTTTCCAAGGGCCGTTTTTAACGCAAGCACATCATGGGTTTCCGCTTGCGGTATTTCAAGATATGTATATGTTTCTCCAATACCAAGATGTTGAATGGTATTTCCGCCTATGAGTTGAACATCCTGATCGTGACGCGATGATGTAGTTTCTAATCTTCCTTGGCGTAGATGGACGCAGGCACACTTGTCCAGTCCGAAGCTCATGCCAATCGCTTTAGAGTACCTATTTACCGCCTCCACAAGGATGTAAAGGTCCTCTTTCGAGGAAGCAAAGAGTTTAAGGTCGTCCATGTATAAAAGGTGGTTGACCTTATATTCTCTTTTGTTCGGCGGGCCACATAGGTATCCAGAGCTTTTGCCTCGGAGCACAATAGATAGAGGCAAGAGGGAGATGCAGAAAAGTATCGGACTTAGAGAGTCTCCTTGGAAGACTCCTCTCTTATATGTGATATAGCTTGTAGTCACTTGTCTTTTGTCAGATGTTATGACAAATCTTGTCCGCCAAAAGAGCATAAGCTCTTTTATGCATCTCACTATTTTTAGATGCACCTCCATGCACTCAATGAGCTTAATAAGTAGCTCATGGTTCGTGTTATCGAATGCCTTACGGTAGTCAATCCAAGCCATGGACAGATTGCGTCGATACCTGATCGAGTCCTGGGTGATACACCTGTCTATTAACAGGTTCTCCCTGCAACCTGCCAGACCTCACTTGCATCCACGTTGTTCAACTATTGCACTCCATACCGGCTCGACAGATGTTAATATCCTCTCTTTGAGGATGCCAGTGAATAGCTTGTAGCTGGTGTTTAAACAAGCTATGGGCCTGTAGTTCTTTGGACTTGACAAATCTCCGGTCTTAGGAATCAATACCGTGCGTCCTTCCACTAGCCACTGCGGGACGGGTTGTTCTCCGTTTAAGAAAGTTGTAAATATACGATCTAGATGTTGGTGCGTAGAAGTAAACTTCTTCCACCAAAAGTTGTTGATTTTATCTGGCCCTAAAGCTGAAAAGTTCTTAGTTCTAGCGATAACTTTCTTCACTTCTTCAG
>CAKNYM010051041.1:25133-54409 GCA_932195095.1 Andricus curvator
GTTAGCATTATCGGCTATCTGCAAAGGTGGTCTTGCTGGAACGGGTTATTATTATTATTATATATTATTATTTTATTATTATTATTAAATTGGTCTTTTTGGTAGAAAATTAATCTTCTGTATTGAAAGTTCATCTTTTTGGTTGAAAATTTAACTACTTGAGAAATTCAACTGTTTTGTAGAAAGCTCTCCTTTTTGGTTAAAAATGCAACTGTTTAGTCGAAAATTAATCCGTTTTAGTTGAGGATTCAACTATTTTGTTAGAAATTCATCCTTTTTGGTCCAATGCAACTGATACTGATTTAAAATGAAAATCTTTTCTTGGTTAAAATATCAACTATTAAATTAAGTTGGCAAAAGTTGCATAAAATAGGGGTGGAGGTCAAAGCTTACTTGCTCTAACAAGGGGGGGGGGGGCGTGGTTCAAAATTTCATAAAAAATTTTTACGTAATTTAGGCACTGCTCCGAATTATAGCCATTGAGACCATTTCCCTGCATGTTGTACTCCTTTGAGATGGCGAACATATTATTTTAGCTAAACAGTGAAGAAATTCAACAATATTTGTCAATGAAGAGTAAATGAATAGCGTCTTCAGTGTCATTTTTTCGAAATAGTAAGAAAATAGTGTCATAGCTCAAAAAAAGTGTAAAAATAATGCCAATAGTGTGGTGATTTCGAGGCCTGAAACTGTGAAGACTCAAAAATATATACCTCTCTTAATCGATCCTCAAATCCTTCCATGTCTTGCAACTTTTTAGTGATGACTTGAATCCTTAAATCTTTGTCTATCAACCTTTTATTAGTAACAGTTTCATGCTCTCGTTTCTGCATAGTATTATACAAAGCTTGGTAGCAGTGCTCGATTTCCATTCTTACGACTTTGTCCAGGTTAATGTGGAACAAGAAGAAAGTTTTTAACGGCGCAGCTGATACTCCTGCTTTTTTCACTTCCTCCAACTGTATGTAATTTTCCTGGAGCAAGGTGTAAGTAAGCTGCTTTGTATCCTTTGCTGAAATCATAGCCACTTGCTGAATATCCTCCTGTTCTATGTACTTTTTCGCTCGTATCAATCTGAAACATCAATAATTTTATCCATTAGTTTTTAGGAGTAAATGTAAATCGTAACAGATATAATTATAATATTTTACTATTCGATGTGATGATACTGAATAATAAACGGATTTCGCTTATCTGGCTGGCGAAACTGTTGAGAAAATTCCCACCATGAATATTCTATTACGCATGCACAATTGAGAAAAGTACCATCATAAATTCAACTGCGCATGTGTTATGTAAATGTTCTCAACTACAGAACAAAAATCAATCAACTCCCAGAAACTACGGATTCCTTTCGGGAGCTTTTATTAATTACGTGAAGGAAAAAAATATGATCTTTCTCAGATTTTTGTTAGGGTGTCTAGTGATCAGCCAATTTCAAATTCTTGGGGTTCCCCTGGTTTCTTTCCGACCACATTTTTGTTCACCCGATCAATTTAAAGGTATCTTTTTGTAATTTGGCAATTACTGATTTACACATTTCAAACTGATTCTCAATCACATCGATATTCTCGATAAAATGAGCGAGCCTGAAGTCATTTTCGAGGTCATTTTGTCAATGTTTTAAAAAGATACTATAAAAATAGTGCAAATTTCAATGTTGTCTTAAAATTTAAATCAAATCTAATACTATCTAAAAAAAATGGTGTAACGATATGACTCGAAAATCTTGCAATTGTTGTTGAAAACCTGATTGGCTTTTTATTGCTTGAAATGGTTTTATACCTTAAATTTGAAAATTAAATCTACAAATAATCACTTTAATAAAAAAGAGCATGGGAAACATTATGCGAATTGAGAAACATTTGTGCTTTTTAATACTCTAACGTTTTATATTAGCACTTTTCGCTGGAAATTTGTATTTTTAGAAATGATTGTTTAATATATATATATATATATATATTATAATATAGTACATATAATCGAAGATCAATTAACTTTGATTGTATCATACGTGCAAGAAACAGATTTCCCTCTCTCTGTCTGATTCTCGACTAAACAATAAAAAAAAGATAAAGTAGAAAAAAAATAGATTTTTCGAAAAAATAAAAAAATTTCCAGTCCTAAATAAAATTCCCGGGGTTCTCCCGATTTCGCGGTCCGCTATACTATGCTTCTTGCGTAGTTAGTCAACGGTACCTTACGTATGGGCGTCAAAGTTACTAATAAAATTTTTTCAACAAAAGGTATTTCTAGTAATAGGAATATAAGTTGAAACCCCATTTATGTACTGAATTTGAAGTTTCAATTACTTTTTTATATATACTTTTTATAGAATTCTGCTTTTAAATTGAAATAAATATTTTAATTCATAGCTCCATCTAATCTGGAAAAGACGTTAAAAATTTATGTTATTCTCTAATGATAATACAGATTCCTTAATATAAATATTTCAAGTAAGACATGAATGTTTCTGTTCAAGTGCTTACTATTCAATTGAATATTAAATCCCTCTCAATTAGTCTTTGTTCTTGAAATTTTTAAAGTTGAAAATGGACTTATTACCTAAAAATCCTTGCAGCTTTCGAACCGAATTTTTCCATCACAATATTCTCTAATGTTGTCCACGCTAATTGATTAAAGGCTTCCTTCATATTTATGCTAAACTGGCCCCCATTCGAGTCGCCGACTCTTCTTATGAACTTGCTGGGGTCTTCTTCTACAGAAACATGTTTTATATTTAAGTTATTATTACTGTACCTAATATTATTGATTTAAAAAATGTTAAAAAAAATATTACAACATAATTACCTATAAGATTTAAGTACTGCTCAAGATACTGTACAAGTCCGGGACCAGGATTATCAAGTCTTCTCACCACTTCCCGCAATTCTGTAAATGGAATGGGATTTGAAGTATCAGACCAGGAAGCTGTACGCAAATACATTTGGTACAACATTCGCCTCATCAATTCGCCCGCATTGTCATCAATTCTCTTCGAAATTGATGATATTATAAGTTGATCCCTGAAAAATAGTTGCCATTAATTAAGTTTAACTTATAAAATTTGTTGTCGTTATTATTATTTCGACTTCTTTTTAAAATGCAGATAAATTTTTAATAGGGTGTCTACTTAGATCCTGGAGAAAGTCCCTGATAATTCCAGGGTTTTTTTCCAGGTATCTAAAGTTTTTTCCAGGTATATCTTTTCATAGTACGGAGCCATTCAAATACTTCGCATTTTTCAAACAATCAACTCGGAATATGTACACAGTTTCTCGAGATTATTATAAATAATGTTTTGTTTAGTTTCTAGGGATTCAATTAATATTTTTAATTTAGAAAGCTTTGACAAATTATATTACAAGCTATTCTTAAATATATTAGCACCATCGATTCATTATATTAAATTCAATCTAAACAGCTTCAAATTCCTAACTTTTCATTTAAAAATATAGCATTTTCAACAAGATAGATGTATTCTTAATCAAATAATTGATTTTTCAATCAAAAAGATCAATTTTCTACCAAAAAGGCGATTTCTCAACAAAAAACATGAATTATAAACCAAACTGTTGAATTTTTAACTAAAAAAGACCAATTTTCAACCAAATATTTGAATGAATTTTTAACAAAAGAGTTTAAATTTCAACAAATTAATTTTATTTTTAATAAAAAAGATGAATTTTCAAATAAGAAGAGTAATTTTCAAACAAGAACATTAATTTCCTACCAAAAAATACGATCAACCAAATACATGAATTTCAACCAAAAAGTTTAAGTTACACCAAAAAAGACAAATTTGCAACCAAATAGTTGAATTTTGAACTCTAAAAAAATCAATATTCAAACGAAAATGGAATAGTTAAATTTTCAGTTAAAAAAAAATTAACCTGCAATAGTTGAATTTTAAACCAAAAAGTCGAATTTTCAACTAAAATGATGAATCTTCAACTAGAATAGTTGAATTTTTATACAAAAAGATGAATTTTCAATCAAGAAGATTAATTTAAACAAAAAAGGACGAATTTTCGACAAAATACATGAATTTTTAACTAAAAAAAAAATTGTCAACCAAAAATTGAATACTTATATTTTCAGTTAAAAAATTAATGTTCAACCAGAGAAATACATTTTCAACTAAACGATGAAATATTCAATTGGAATAGTTACATTTTCAGTTCAAAAAAAAATTGGAATGAAAAAAAAATTTCAAGAAAATACTTAAATATATTTTCAAACAAAGTGATAAATTTTCAACTAAAATGATGAATCTTTAACTGGAACAGCTGTATTTTAAGCCAATAAGATGAATTTTCAAATAAAATGATAAAATTAATTTTCAAATAAAAAAACAACAAAACTAATTTTAAAAAAAAATAGTTAAAAAATTAATTTATAGTCAAAGAAAAATGAATTTTTACAAAATAACTTATTTTTCAACCAAAGATATAAATTTTTAATTAAAATAAATCTTCAACCAAAAAAAATTCATTTTTAACAAAAGAATTTTCAAACACAAAAGATTTGAATTTTTAATCCAAGACAGTTGATTTTAACCAAAAAATACGACTTTACAATAAAGAAAGATTTTTCAGTCAAGAGAGAGGAAAAATTGCAAAAAAGACTGTTAATTTTTGAAGCAAAAAGATGGATTTTCATTCAAGAAGATTCATTTTCTATCAAAAAGAACGAATATTCAATAAAATAAATGAATTTTCAACCAGATACTTCAATTTTGAACTAAAAACGATCATATTTCAACAAAAAAATAGAATAGTTCAATTTTCAGTTAAAAAGATTAATTTTAAGCAAGAAAAAACGAATTTTCAGCAAAATAGTTAAATACAGTAAAATAAAGCTAACTTTACAAATAAAGAATCACTGTTATTCAATTTTATATTTCCAGGTTTTTTCAGGTAAATAAAAATTCCCTGACAATTCCAGGTTTTCCAAGTATTCCAGGTAGAGTAGACACCTTGTATAATCATATTTACCGAAAATCTTGAGTGAGTCTGTCGAAATTCACCCTCCAGTAAATATTATTATCGCCAGGATTGCCTAGCAAATCTTGTGTAATTTGAATCAGTGCTTTCAAATTCAGGTTTGGTAGATTAAAATCAGGTGGACCTTCTTCGCTACTTTTGTCAGAGGCTATGCTGCGCATTAAAAATTGATTTTGCACTAGGAGTTCAAACTTTTCTTTGAGCACAGGCACAGTGGACTGCCTTTCAGCTGAAATGTATAAAAATAAACAAATCAAAAACTTTTCGTTCAATTTCTGTAAAAGCAAAACACAAATATAAATTTGGTACTCTTGTCACTTAAAAAATTCTAAAGATTAACACGGTCAATTCTAAGTGATAAGCAAGAAAGACGATGAAGTTTGTTAGAGCTTGAGCTTTTAAAATGTATATTAAATATGACTGTCCTATAAACAGGGACCACAGCACAAGAAGAACTCAAAAAGGGGGAAATATAGGGAAAAGATTAAACATTTATTTTTACATTTAGAAAAGAAGAAACAATCTTTTTATAAGAAATTGTATAGTTTTTGAATAATGTTAAATGATTTTTTAATGACTTCTGCCATTAAAGAATTTATTTTTTTAAGCTCGATATACTTAGGTCGTTGAAAATCTATTCACGGCGATATAAAAAAGCCCGAGAAAGCCCAAAATGTGTTAAAGAAACAAATTGAATATGTTTTGAATCGTTCTCACAATCAATAATATTTCCTCTTCTAAAATTCATTCATTATTTCATGAATATAAATTCATTAACAACTAAATCGTCATACTTGTAAGTATAATTTAATATTTCTGTCCAAGACTTGTTGTTTCATCCTTACTATACTTAATATAATATAATTTAAATATAAATTGGAAACCACACTCTTCAATGCTATTAAAATCAAATTAAAAATAGTTCAAGTTTGGAAGCCTAAATATTTTACATTTTATTTTATAATAATAAAAACATAAAGTATTTAAAAAGCCAAAACAACCAAATTTTAAATATTAAGAGTTCTAAAATGTTTTGAAACGAAATCACTTTAAATTCTTTGGAATCTTTTAATATAAATTAAAATCTTTAAAATCCTTGGACATTTTTCGATGTCCTTCACTTGCCTTGAAATTGTTGAAATTCGTAAAAATCCATTGAAATATGTAGAAATCTTTTGAAATTCTAGGAATATAAATTAAATTAAAATTATTCATTAAATTTCTCTTTAAAGCCCCATTTAAATAAAATGTACGCGCGCAAAGCACGCGTTTACGTCCCAGGATGTTTATTTTCCAATATTAAAAACAAACTATTTAAAAATCCATAATATCACGTTTTTAATATTAAGAGTTCTAACCATTTTTGAAACAAGTTAAATAATTTAAGAAATGATTATTTATAGTTAGTAAGATATGGTTGAAAATACTCTTACTTTCGTAATTTTAATATTTTCATGGATGCTAACATTTATTACGTATCTGAAGATTTTAACTGTTTCCATAAATATTGTTAGGCACATAATGTTACACTTTTTAATAGTAACATTTTTTTAATTAATTTACAATTGTTCATATTTGAAAAATGTACACGTACAATTGATAATTCAGAAATTGTTTAATTTAAAACGTCTAGAAATTATCTAATATTATATAATAAGAATTGTTTAATTACAAACGCTATTAATTTGAAATTGTCTGAGCACTAAGAACAGTATCTATTTCAAAAATGTTTAATGTATGATGTAAAACGAAAATACATAACTATGAACATTTTAAATTGAATTCTGAGGGAAAAAACGATTTTATGAAACATTGTTTTAATTGTTTAATTTTAAAATAAAATACTATTTTTAGTTTTCTTTTGGACTCAAAGAAAAGCTTAAGTTTCTTCATTTAAGAAAAAGTAAGAGAAAGAACTTTTTTAAAATTTTGATACATCTTGACATTAATTATTATATGGAATGTATATGTTCAAAGAAAAAATATTTACCATCTACTAAAAACTGCGCTTAAATTAGCCCAACTGTTAAACGCTGGTTCATGGTAGATTTCATAAATTATATAACTTATTAAAATTGTGTTCATTCGAAAAATGTCATGAAGATCAGTTGTAAACATTGTAATTTTTCTTTGAATTTTCGTCTAATCGATTAATTTCAAGGGATTAATTTTTAGATATAATTAATACATACATATCAACTAATAATTTCGATTAGACTGATTAATCAGTTAGGAAAAATGATTTTTTATACTTTTTCAAAATACTAGTTTTCTGTTTTGTGGCTTTGGGGTCTGTAAATGATGAAGAAGATTTAAAATTCCATTAAACGTTTCGGCTCCATATATGAGCCGTCTTCAGTGAATTATTCTAGACAAGGTTTTTGGTACATTTCACTTATCCCTTAAGACACATTTTTGTGCGTCGACTTTTTTCGTATATAAAATTAATTATTGTTCTATATAACTAAAATATAATAACAATATTTAAACATTTATATTCAATGCGTGTTATCTTTAATTAGTACATATCCGTAAATTTGAAACATTCAGTTCTTATTTTAACATCCACTTATGGTCCTAAGACATTATTGCATTACACTTATTCACTTAGAATACTGATTTTTATTTATTGTTGACTTTGTAATGAGCATGAGAGCCATTCAAAGAGCGAATCTACAAAGTTATAAATCTGAACGTATGATACGGAAAGCAGACAAATAAAAAATGGCAATCTGTTGTCGAGTTTTAAACAAAACTTTTTAGTGTTTTCGTATTGTCTGCCCCCCCCCCCTAAATATAAGACAAAAACATTTAAAATTTCAAGTTATACATTTGAAGACCTGAGAGACGGAAAGTCAGACAATTAAAAAGTGGCAATTAGGAAATTATAAATTTGAAAACCTGCGACACGGAAGGCAGATCATTGAAGTTAGCAATCTGTTTTTAAATTTTGTCTAAAAAATGTTTAGTATTTTTATATTCTTTGCCCCCTTTCTTTTTTGAGCATAAGATACAAAATAAAAACAAAAATTACAAATTATAAATTTGGAACCTGATACACGGAAAGGCAGATAATTAAGAATGGTAATTATCAATAGACCTGAAATACAGAGGGCAGATGATTGAAAATGGCAAACTATTTTTTAAACTTGTCTAAACTATTTGGCGTTTTTTTATATATTCTTTGTCCCTCCTTCTTTCTTGAGCATTAGGCGTAATAAGAAAATTACAAATTATATATTGGAAAACCGCGAAGACGGAACGGCAACTAAGAAATTATAAATTTGAAGACCTGAGATACGGAGGCAGATAATTAAAAATGGCAATTTGCTTTTGAATTTTGTCTAAACTACATATAGTTTTTTATATTCTCTACTCCCATTTTCTTTTTTGAGAACAAGACATAATAAAAAGCAAAGAATTATAAATTTGTAACTTGAGAGACAGAAGGGTTGATATTTAAGCATGGCAATTAAGATATAACCTGATATGCGGAAGGCAGATAATTAAAACTGTCAATCTGTTTTTGAGTTTTTTTCCGTTTAACTATTTATTGTTTTTATACCCCCCCCCCCTTGAGCATCAGACACAAAAAGAGACAAAAAATTACAGATAATAGACTTGTAAACCTGGGAGACCGAAGGGCAATTAGGAAATTTTAATTTTTATGACCGTGTGATACGGAAGGCAGATATTTAAAAGGAAATTAAAATTATCGCTCTCTTTTTGCAATTATAAATTTGCAAACTTGAGAGACGGACAGTCAGACCATTATGAATGGCATTGAAGAGATTCTACATTTGAAAACCTCAGATACGGAAGGCAGAATTTAATAATGGCAAAACTGTTCTTGAATTTTTTCCTAAACTTTTTTGTGCTTTTGTTTATTTATTTTTCTTTTTTTTTTAATCTCTCCTTCTCCCTTTGAGCATAAGACACAATAAAAAGCAAGGATTGCAAAGTTATGGTATACAAACCTGAGATACGAAAAAACAGAAAAAATCTGCCAGCTTCGCGGGCACATTCTCATGGCGCGCTTCGCTCGCAAGTTTGAGCGCGCCTAGGGCGCGCGACTGTTGGATCTCGCGCTTCGCGCTCGATCATATATTTATCTCGCGCTTCGCGCTCGATTATGTATTCACCTCGCGCTACGCGTTCGCGCGTATTTGCATCGCGCTTTACGCTCGGCTCCTCTAGATTTTTGAACTTCGTGTTCGACTTCGATGAAAAGAAAAAGTTTGTTTGCAAATATTATAAAATTATCAAAACCTCTACATATTAAGTGATTGTTAAATTTGTTTTTATTTTAGACTGAAAAGGAACTTTATTTACTCAAGGTTCTATCAACCTTAAGGAACACATTCTCATCCAGACACTCGCGCTTCGCGCTCGATATTTGATTTGAGAATCATTTGAACCGTATGATAGAAACAAAAAAGTTTGAGCGCACTTACGGCGTGCGATTTGGTAAATACACTGAGCGCGCACTTTGTGCTTCATGTTATATGTTCTTCATATACAAATTACTAAATTTGTATTTGATTTCAAATGAAAAGTAATAATATAATTCAGGCGACAAATTTTATTAGTTAACATTTTATTTTAGCTTGTGCTGTTTATCAAAAAAGTTAATTTTTTCATTTTAAATATATTCTTACCACAAAAATTGATTACGGGCTTGTAAGTCTTTTTTGAATACACAATTTTTGTTCATTTATATGTTTTCGTACCTTGCATTGTTTTTTCAAAAATTTGATTTTTTTTACTGTCAATGTTATTTTCACGAATAAAACAAAAACTACGCATCCTATCGAAACATGAGTCACAATAAATTTGTACCTCTTCCTTGGATGAACAAATTTTGTTTCGGTCATTTTTTCGTAGCTGGTAATATTCGTCTGAAAATTTGATTTTTCTATTTTCAATGCTGTTTTTTACGAATAAAACAAAAACTACGCGTCATATCAAAAAGTAAATAATAAGAAATTTGTAGATCTTTTTTAGGTGCACAATTTTGGTGAGATCATCTTTTCTGGTGTCTTGCATAGTTTGACAGCAAAATGCCTTTTTTGATTTTTCATTAATTTTTTGTGCGATCAAAATTTGAATTTTTTATTTTTCAAAAAATTCAAAAAGTTGTTATGAAAATATTATAGGGTGTTCAGGAATCAACGTTTTTCTCCTCTTGACTTTTTTTCATATCGTGCGTTTTTCGGCTTAAAATGTTCATTTTCGTTTGTTTTTTTGAATTTTGAAAATGCTATAACTCCAGTGATTTTTTTTTTATCACGAAAAGTCATTAGAATATTTTGTTCATCATTTTGCGTACTACTCTGTCGTACAAACTAAAAAGATACATAAGTCCAATCTCACTCGAACTGAGAAAATCGAGAAAAACTTTTTGCCCAAAAAACTCTGAGATCGAATAAAATTTTGAATAATCTAGATACACTATTTGGGTAAAAATAATGTGCTCTTTCATATTTTATAATAAAAAATTGATTTTTTAAACAATTTCTATTAGAAAATGGACTTGCGATTTTTTACTAGTCGCGGAAAGTGAAAAATACAAGGCAAAAAGAACACAAAGGCACTTGCGGACGATGCCTTTATCGGAGAGCTCGAGCACGGCCTCAAAATACAACAACAAAACATACGTAAGGGACACTGTGTGTTCTGCGGCTGTCCCGAACTTACCCGAACGATCGTCGCTAATTTATAGCCGAATCTAGCCGGGACTTATTTCCCTTGGATTTCCGATCAGAGTCCGAGCTATTTCACAAGGCTAAAACATACGTAAGGACAAGCGATTCTTTTCGTTTGTAAATTCGTCACTTATGTATCTTTTTAGTTTGGACGGCAGTACTAATAACCGTACATAGAATTTTCAAATCTTCAAAAAAAGTCGTCTCAAAAATTTTCAAAATGTGCTCACTTTTTGGATTTTCATCCAAAATAGCTGGTTAACGAACTCGTTCTCTATTTTTCGGCCATAAAAAAGTGTGCCAAAGCTCAATCAAATCTGATCATTTTTTCGAAAGTTATCGTGGCTACAGACAGACAGACAGACTACAGACAGACAGACACCTTGGTAAAAATCGTTTTTTCTAGCTCAGGGGGTCTCAAAACGTGGAGATTTGATGAAAACCGACTATGTCAAATTTTACATAAAACCACACGGAGAGAAATCTGTTGCGAGTATTGCATGGGAACGTACTATGCGGAAAGAGTAGCACGTGTGCTTTACGAAAATCGCCTCGATTCGTGCAATTCCGGTATGAGAATCTCTAGTTGGAATAACGCCGAAAAGCGATGCGAAGAAGGCCTGCACACCGATGCGCTGAACGCACCAATGCTACCATACTGAAAACGCACGGAGTAGTCCGTGCGGAAATCGTACCGGTCCCGAGCGTTTTTAAGATTTTTGAACTGCGCATGCTTGCGGTTACCATAGGCGACAAGCGAACATATATATGTATACAGTCTGTAGAGAATCAACCTCAAACAACAACACTGAACGCGTCTACTTGTTGCCTATGGTAACCACAAGCATGCGCAGTCCGAAAATCTTAAAATCGCTCGGGACCAGTACTATTTTCGCACCGACTACTCCGTGCGTTTTCAGCATGGAAGTATTGGTGCGTTCAGCGCGTCAGTGCGCATGTCCTTTTCGCATTGGACACTTTGGTACTAAGGCAGCACGGTTACCGACCGATGATTGCAATCTTCTTTTACATTATCTGCATCGAACACTCGCTTGCGACAAGAGCAATAGCGTCCGATGCGATACTCGCAACAGATTTCTCTCCGTGCAATACCTTCTCATTAGAATGAGAATGTAACAAGTAAAAGTATAAAGTTATAAATCTGAACCTGAAACACGGAATTGTATGAAAAAAACAAAACTATACAGATACATACATACATAGATTAGCAGTTCGAACTCGAAAGTTCATTGCCTCACTACCCGATTCGGGTAGTGTTTCTAGGTGGATATTTACTACCAATGTGGGCCCACCACACCCACGACGGGCCAACAGCACGCAGTATTCCTGAACGGTCACCCATCCAAATACTAACCGCGCCCAACAATGCTTAACTTCAGTGATCTTACGAGAACTGGTGTTTTCAGCGTGGTATCGCCGTTGGCAAACTATACATATAGTTGAAAAAATTTTGAACTTAAGATACTAAAAAATCAGACACACAAAAACAGCAATGCAATGGCAATGGTAATAATGATAGGAAAAACTGCTGGAAACCTTGAGAAATTGCAGTTTTCTTTTTTTTTTAACTTCATATCTTTCATGCCGTTGTTTTTAATATTTCTTTGCACTTTTTTATTCCGAATTTGGTTTGACTTTTTATGACACTACTTTAAAAAAATGTATTTTAGTTTTTTTTAACGTTGTGAACGTTGTTTGATTTGGGTTCTTCATCTCACTACTCTCTGTGCGATTCAGAATGAAACTGAGTGAAAACCGGCTTTCCTAAAACAAATGCTAAAACCACATGTTCCCTAAGTGGACTGTTCCCTAGGCGTAGGGTTTGGCTGGGATCAGTGACGTTTTCCTGAACCAGATATCCGAGAATGCAGTTTGCTGTTACACTTTCTGTTCTACATTCTTTGAAATATTTTGTAATGCATTATTAGCTATTTTTATTACAATATTTTTGAATTTTTATTTGTTCATTTTTCCTTTTGTTTTTCATATATTTACCAGGATTTTTTTAAATTGTATGTATAGCTTACTAAAACTGTTCTGTATTTTTGAGACTGGAGTCTTACATTTTTATATGATTAGAACAAATTTTGTAGGGTTCTTAATTAAAAAATTTTTTGTGGGGTATTGGTCTATATCGTTTTGTGCAGTAACGGAAGATAGAATTCTGACAGATGACTATATGTTCCATTTCCAAAACTAGACATTTTTTGTGTCTTTCGGTTCTACACTTGAAAAAAATATGCTGAAAATTACGTAAGATTTGTAAAATCACACTGTCCATCAGTGTAAATTTACCGAAATACGTAAATTTATACTGATGGACGATGTGATTTTACGGCAGCTGTGTAAAATTACGTTTACCAGCGATGGACGTAAAGGGACCCTCAAACAGAGATGTAATATCGCATCGTCTGTAGGGGGAATTTTCCGAACGGAAATTTGAAATTTCAGATTTTTTGATGTGTAAACATCTTAGACCTCGATATGGGGAGTCGCGCCTGATTCAAATGAAACCACGACTAGAATCTGTAACACAAGCCTCTGACACACGCGCTGTGTCTCATGTCACAGGCCGGAGGCTTGCTTGCTGCTCTCTCTCTCTCTCCCTCCCTCTCTTTCAAACGAATAATAATTGTTTAAACAATTGTAAATCATTTACAAACAGGAGGAAAATATGCTGTGTCTAATTTGAAAAAAAGAAACAATTTTCAATATTTTTCTTATAATTTTTGAGTACTTAGATGTGTAATAATAATGATAAGTGTCATAATAATGAATTTTTCATAATGAAATTTCAATTTTTAATATTCTTCTTCATGAAATATAATTAGCCTAATTCTAAATGTAGATGCGTAACATAAGTGCGACACAATGTGTTCTTTCAGAGAACTGATATCGGTCCGCATCGGTATTTTATAAACAAAGCTTGACTAAGCAGGCAAAGGAGAGAATGCGTTTTAGGAAATAAAATAGTTTGAAGAATGAATCAATAAATTTCTTAAGTGTTCAAAATTATTTCATTTTTAAACAATTTTAGGTTAAAACACTACAATTAAAGGATTTTATATTGTTATTGAAACATTAAAATTCAAAAATGTCACTTATAAATAAAAAAAAAAAAATGAAACAATGCAAATTTTTAAGTTTGCATTCAGCACTCTGAAATTTTTATGATTCGAGGCTTATTTTATTTAAAATAATTCAATTCCAATTTTTTTATTTTTGAATATTTCATTTTTACTTTCTTATTTTAAATTTATTATAACAGATATAGCGAACCTCAAAGCGTGTCCAGAGTTCTTTCAGAAAAATTTATAAGTGTTCAAAATTATATCATTTTCAATCTATTTTAACTTAAAAAAGTACAATTTAGTGATTATAAGTTGTTTCTTGGAAAATCTAAATTGAAAAATGTAATTTACAAATTAAAAATTTTTTAAAATGAAACAATGAAAATTTTAAAGTTTACATTCAGCACCCTGAAATTCCAACGATTCGAGGTTTATTTTATTTTAAATAATTCAATTTTATTTAGTTTATTTTTGAATGTTTGATTTATAATTTCTTATTTTAAATGAACAGTCACATATTGTTAAATATTGAAACAAAAATTTTTTAATTAATAATTTTCAAACTGAATGCTTAAAAAATGTATTTTAGAATGCAATAATATTTGAATAGAATTTGAAATTGAATAAAAGCATTTAATTATGAATATATTATTCAAAATATTTTTGAAAATTGAAAAAAGATTTTGAAGTTTCAATCGGATGCAAACATTTCATTAATTACTAAGGCTTTCGAATTCAAATAGTTCAATTTGTAACGTAAAAATCTATAAATTATTTAATTATGAACAGATTCATAATCGTCTTATAAAATCAATTTTATTATTATTCTATTGTTAAGAGTCGAACTATAGTTCAATTTTAAAAATAAATACTTAATTTATATTTACAGTTTATCAACTCAACATTTTTCTTGTTTTCTTTTTTTTTGTCAAAGTTAACCCGTGCCCCCGAGCCTTTGAAATTAACATGGGGTTTTAAATGGGAAAAGCTTGATTTTCAAAAAAATGGAAAAAAGAGATACTTGTTATGAACTTTTTGTGAATTAAAGTATTAAAACCTCTTAACGCATGTTCAACGAACAATTCCCACCCAGTAAGTTTTAATTTTGACTCCCCACCCCCCTTTCAAGCCATTGTTATTGTGCTTGGAAAGTGACCCAAAAACTGCAAAATAGCAGTTTTCTATTAAATTCATACTAAAAACGGTATTCTTTGGATTTTTTTAACAAGTATTATTTTTAATTGTTAAGGGACGAGTTTCCAAGTATTTTGTAAATAATTTTTAATTATTCAAACAATTATTATTTGTTTAAGAATTATATTTTTCTTAAAATCGTGGAAAATTATTGTTTTCCGGATATAAGTGATAGATTTTAATTTTACAGAAATAGAATATACCTACATTGGATAGTTTATAAGAGAATGTAATATACTACTATGCAAAAGTTTCTAGACATATCTTTTTCAATACTTTATAAAAGCACTAGAGTTTTAAAAATATTCAACTCTAAGCTTACTTCCAATTACTACACGAAACCTGATAAAATTATACGCCTAATGGTCTTAAATTGAAAGCAATATATTAATTTTATTAGAAGTTATTAAAAAAAATACAAATTTTAATGTTTCCGAAAAATAATAATAAATCAAAAAGCAATTAATATTTTTTAATCTCTTTGCACTAGTTTTAAAGATAATTTTCTACATTATTTTAGTGACTTGATAAGATATTTCTAGAATTTTTCCTTCGATGCAATCAAAACCTAGGCTTATTTTAAAGAACTTATCAATATTGATATAAAGTCAGGTTTTCATAACTGAATTAAAACAAATTAATAGAACAGTATTCTAACAGACTTGCAGAAAATTATTTTCAAAATTAGCCCAAAAACAATAAAAAATTGGTTATTTCCGAATTTATTGATATTTTCCGGAAACATTAACATTTGACGTTTTTTCAAACAACTTCTAATAAAATTAACACATACTGGCTTTCATTTATGCCCATAAAATGGGTACTTTTATCACCTTTTATGCAATAATTGAGAGAAAATCTACAGTTTATTATTATTAAAACTAGGGTGCTTGTTGAACCTATTGGAAAATAGATGTCCAGAAACTTTTGCACGACATTACATATAAGAGGAAATAAATTTGTATACTCCTATATGCGCGTGAGTTATTATTTGCTTTGTGTAAGATTTCAATTTCAGTTAACATTTACCGAAGATGTTTACACATAAATCTGTCTTGGGTCGTAGTTTAGGTCTTAGGACGCACGTGATGTTTTTTGTTTGTAATTTTACGTTTCTCAAATTATAGTTAAGCTGGCGTCTTTTGGTGATGAGTCTTCGTTGCATGTCGCTTATTAATTATAAATCAGTGAAAGTTACCATTCTTGTGTATATTATTTTAAAAAAAATATCGTTATTCTACTCGTGGTGTTTATTTCAGTTATTATTTTTTACTAAATATATAATATTTCGCTTTGTTTGGGATACATATGTACATAACCTCACTTAGTCAGTTTACATCGCGCCCTTTACAAATTCTTTTAGTTTTGTTTTATTTTTAATTAATTCATATGGTGACTAAATCAATGATTTAAAAAGCAGCTGAATAAGTCATTTTTAATAATATATACGTTTCCTGGGTAAAAATTAATAATTGCAATTCCGGCTAATTCCGACTATGGGTGAAGTTTTACAATCATGGGATGGAAATTTCCGATTATTGTATTTTCAAATTTGAAAACATGATCGTGCCTTAGGGAATAAGTGAAATGTGCCAAAAAAACTTTTTCTAGAATAAATCACTGAAGAGGGCCCATATATTGAGCCGAAACGTCTGATGGAAATTTAAATCTTCTTCATCATTTACGGACCCCAAAGCCACAAAACAGAAAACTAGTATTAGTACTGAGGGTCGCAAAAAGCCACGAACAACTTTTTCAAAATTTTGAAAATCCGATAACTTTTTTAATTTTCATAAGATAAAAAAAATATAACCATTTTTGAATTAGGATCGTGAAATTGAATCGAAATTTAAGAAGTTACGAAAAACACTAACATAATAGAAAATTATTCAAAGATTCTAAATCTTGTTCAAATTTTAATAATCTCTCTTTGCAAATTCCAAGTATCGATTCAAAAAGCCAACTGAACCTAAAATTGTTCCAAAATTATTAATCTTCTTTGAAATCTAATAATTTTTAAATAAATATGTAAATTTCCGATGAAAAACGCTAACACAATCCGAAATTGTTTAAGCTTGTGAATTTCATTATTTTAAACAAAAATTATTGGATTTAAATCAAATGATTTTTGTTTAAAAATCGAAATTTCAGGTTGTCCAAATGATACTAATTTTTGTTTAATTTCCGACGAAAAGAACTAAAACAATTCGAAATTGTTGAAGTTTGGAATTTTCATGATTTTAAACAAAAATCATTGGATTTAAATCGGATGATTCATTTATTAAAAATAACAATTTCAGGTGAAACACGCGAACATACCCTAAAGTTGTTGAAAAATAATAATAAATATTCATTAAAATCTAAAAGATTATTATTTAAAATACCAATAAATAATTTCCGACAAAAAACACTAACCAAACATAAAATAAAATTGTTCCAAATTGTATAAGGTTAATTAAAAAAAATATATATAATTTTATTAAAAATAACCGATTTCCGCTGCAAAACGCTAACATATTCATAACTTTTTAAAAATCGGTAAAATTCCTCTGAATACCTTCAAGTCTTCTAAAATTAGTTGACAACCATAAAAATCCTGGGAATTCCCTCAAAATCCTTCCATAGGCCATGACATCTCAAAAGATTCTTGGAAATCTCTATAAATAGATATAATCCCTAAACTCTTCTAGAATACTTTTCAATTCCTAAACATTCTTTAAAATCCCTTGAAACCCTTAAAAGTTTTGTGACATGCCCGAAAATAGTTTGAAACCCATTAAAAACGTTTTAAATCTTTTAAAATTCCTTAAAATCTTCATAAATCGGTTAAAATTCATAAATAATCTGAAGAAGATCCCTGAAGAAGTGAACTGCAATGTTCACGAAACGTCGGCAAGATTCGTAGTTTTGCACACGATTGAAACCCGAAAAAACTCCTTTAAATTTATTATAGTTAATCATCGTGAAGGCATCAAATCTATTAATCTGTCAAAGTCTTTGAAATTTTTACAGTCTCTAGAAATGATTTAAACAATTATTTTTATTTAATGAAATTAAGTTTCATTCTTTTATTAAAGTAGATAATTTAAGATCTGTATTTCAAGTCATTCAACAGCCAATCAGGTTTTCAACAACAATTAGTGCGTGATTTTCGAGACATTTCGTCAAACCACTTTTTTTTTAGATAGGACTTCAAAAATATTTAATTTGTATTGATTCAGCGACAAATATTTTAGATTTAAAGTTTTATTTAAATCCTTCATAATTCAGTTTGAAATTAGTCAAATTTAAAAAATTTGAATTTATTATAATAGATAATTTTCTAAGTTGAAAAAAAATCTTCACTACTCGCGGCAGCATATTCTAGTTTTGAATAGAATAATTTTGCAGATGCAGGCCTCACAGTCCCCAGGGGATAATCTAATTCTATAGGGACTAAAGGGTATGAAATTCAGGGTTATTTCATAATATTTCAATACAATTCAAGATAAATTGAAATTAGTTCAAATAAATTGGAAAAATTTTTTTTAATTAAAACAATTCCATTGATTTCCGTAAAATTGTAAAAACTTTAGAGGAATTTAAGATAGACGAGAAGAACTCGACGAAATTCATAAAAATTCAAATGAATTGAAAACAATTTAAAAATATGAAAAAACTTCATTGAATTCAGAACATTTGATACGAGCTTAGAAAAATTCAAAAGAATTTGATGAAATGCCTAAGAATTCAAGGTGAGGTTAAGACCATTGCATTAAGTAGAATTGAGAACATTTTGAAGAATTCAAGTGAATTAAAAAAATTCAAGAGAATACCACAGAATTTAAAAGAATTCAGGGTAAATTAATAAGAATTCAGGGTGAATTCTAGAAAATAATTTCAAATCTTTGAAACCCTACTAATTTCCAACCAAAAAAGTGACTAATGACTACAAAACAATTCAGAAAAATTCAAATGAATTGGAAATTTTTGTAAGAATCGAAAAAATCCATTTATTTCAGTAAAATTTGAGTGAATTTCGAGGCATTTAAGGGAAGCGAGAAAAATTCGATGAAACCCACAAAAAAAAAAGAATTTAAAAAAGATCAAGCGAATTCAAAACAGTTAAAAAATATGAAAAATTCAATAAATTCAGTGAGTTTGAAATGAGTTTATAAAAATTAAAAGGGCATTTGAAAGAATTTGATGAAATTCGTATGAAGTTAAGGTGAGTTTAAAAGACTTCAAGATGAATTAAACCAAAACTTTTAAAAATCCATTAAATTGAGTATAATTGAGTGAATTTAGAAGAATTCGAAAGAATTTAAAAGAATCGAGGATAAATTAAAAAGGGTCCAGGGCGAATTCCAAATGAATTGCAAAAATATTTGAAAATCTCTTTAAATCTTTGAAACCCTACGAAATCCCTTACTTCTTGTGAATAAATTCTTGGAAATCCATTGAAATATTAACTTAAAATTACTAAAACCCTTGGAAATCCCTTGAAATTATTTAAATCTCTGAAAATGCCTTGGAATGTTTTAAAATACCCTAAAATATTTTAAAGTTTTTAAAATCCCTTCAAACTATTGAAATAAATAAAAAAATTCTGGGAATCTTTTGAAATTGTCTAAAATATTTCAAAACCTTTGATATCTTTTGAAATCCCTTGAAACTTTTTAAAGCTCTTGAAAATGCCTGGGAATCTTTTAAAATACCCTAAAATATTTGAAATCCTATTAAATTACTGAAATCAATTAAAAATTTCTTTGTAATCTTTTAAAATAACCTAAAATATTTTGAAATCCCTTTAAATTTTTTAAAGTTCTTGAAATTGCCAATGAATTTGAAAAAATAGGGGAGACCTCCCTACAGTGGATAGCAAAAATTGGTAGATTTCAGTAAACACAAAATAGGATATATATTGAAGAGCTGTTACGACACAAATGAAGCTGATATATTCACCCATGTGATGAGATATCAGTCAAAATCAATTCGTTAGCAAATAAAAAGTTATTGATATTATTTTGAGGTGGTAACATTTTATCCAGTGTTGGCAGGTTCGCCCTACAGTGGACATTCGATTCTACACCGCGAATCAGAATAGAAAGATGTTTCTATGCGTACCCCTAAATTATATTTTGTACCGACGCTACTATCAGAACAAACAAAAAAGTGATATAATTTCGATTTTGGATAAAATTAGCAAAAATATCATGTCAGTTATTTCGCTCATATTTCACAACACGCCTTTCAGTGGACAGATCAGGTGAGGTTAGGATTGCCACCAATCGTGCCGTGTCAAAACTACCTAGAAAATACCTATATAGAAATTGTGCATGGTGAGGTTATATCTACTTGCGGGAAATTTAAAATTGCTCAATATATAAAATTCCACTAATTTGTAGGTTAAGTTTCTGTTAAAATTTTCAACACTACACGCGATTTAAATAATAATAATTTCGAGCACCTGCCTTTCAGAGATGATTGCACTATTAAATCTATTATATTATATTTGTGATAAACATTCAATTATATTACGCTGCAGCTAGGTATATACTATACCTATGTTCAAAGTATCACCTGATTCTGTCTTCTGCTATTTTAGTACCAACCTATGAGTGTAAATCTCTAAAAATTTTCACTGAAAATCCACTGTAGGGATGACGCTGGTATCCATAGTAGGCAAATGAGAGCCTCAAAGAATATATTTATAATAATTTTCTTACATAGAACGGAAGATTCTAGGGTAAACAATATTATAGTTTAATGACCAAAGAACATATATTAATAAACAAAATCACTCTGAAAAATTGTAAATACTTGGAAAAAATTACTAAAGTTGAGGACAAAGTTTCTTGATCATGTCAAAAATAGTTTTTTATACTTTTTTCTTTTATTATAATTAAGTATAACATGAAATTCCGTCTTATGATGCATTTTTATAAACTTGAATCATACCAAATGCGCAAATTAGGTTTACTTTAGGCATTTCGCTTTTATTTACGAATATCCACTGTAGGAAGCTATCCACTGTAGGGAGCTCTCCCCTACCTTAATATATTTTAAATCATTTGATCATTCTACCAATTGATCCTCAGGACAAATTAAATGAAAAGTTTTGAAAATTAAAAAAAACTCCATTGAATTAAGTAAAATTGAGCAAATTTAGAAGAATTCAAGTGAATTAAAAAAATTCAAAAGAATAAAAAAGAATTCAGGATAAATTAATAAGAATTCAGGGTGAATTCCAAGAATTGATTTCAAATCTTTGAAACCCTACGTCTACGAAATAACACACTTCTCTTGAATAAATTCTTTGAAATCCACTAAAATATTATAAAATCCCGTCAAATTCTATGATATTTTCTGGAATCCAGGAAAATGTATTAAAATACATTGAGAGCTTTAAAATGCTTTAAAATCATTGAAACCTTCGGAAATCTGATAAATCCTGTGAAATATTTTTAAATAACTTAAAACCTTATAGGTCCTGTAAAATCGTTCCATATCTTCCGAAATTCTACCAAATTCATTATTCTATAATATTTCAAACGCTTTGAAATCCCTTCAAATTAATTAAATTAATTAACAATTCCTGGGAATCTTTTTGAATTCCCTAAAATATTTGAAATTAAATGCTCCTGAAGTGCCTTAGAAGTTTTAAAAATACCCTAAAATCTTAAAAATCCCTTCAAATTATTAAAATCTATTAAAAAATTCTCAGAATCTTTCAAAACACCCTGAAATATTTAAAAAGAATTCAAGACAATTTAGAAATAGGTATAGACATGAATTGAATAGTAATCAACCCATCAGTTGATTTATTGAAAGAAAAGTGACTAATGTGATCTTTTCATTTTAAAAAGTGACTGAAAAGTGATTTGAGAAAAAACAGTGGCTAATAGTGACTGTGTGGCAGCCCTAATTATTTTTTACAGTTATTTCTTACACAAATTCCCTGATTTTTGCTACTTTTTTCAAAATTCCTGAGTTTTAGAAGATTTGATCTTATTATAAATGTGTTTAAAGTTCCATTATCGACTGCAAATAGCGTAACATAGGGATCAAATCTTAAAAATAGGGTACTTTAGGGACCTTAACTGAATATAGGATACAATAGGGGAATAGGGACCGGTCTGTGAGGCCTGTAGATGTAAAACAAACAATTCTATTTTCAAATATCGTATATTTAAAGAGAAAAGGGCAATAGAGGAAGTTTTTCGAGAAAAGGGGAAAAAAGGGATATAAAAAAGGGATACTTACGAGGTCTACTTTTCAGCTTCTTGTAAGTTGTGATTATTACTTGGGAGGCTGTTTCATAACCATGTTTTAAAATTTCCTCGAACATCATCTCCGCCTCATCACCACAGTTATTTTTTACAAAGAACATGTACCTGAATTAAAGTAATTAAGAATATTATAAATCACCTTGTATTCACTTTTTCATATCTAGACATTATTTTTAAGGAATAATCAGAGAAAATAAAACCTCGTTTTTGAAATAATGTTTTACCTCGAATATCGTAAAATCAGAAGAACCCTGTCTGAATTCAAGGTGTACATAATAATGCCTTTGATGTTTTGTTCGTAAGATACGAATCCATGTCTTATCAAGACGCATAACGCGTGTTTCACCTTCAATTAATGAAATAAAACGAAATTATAATGTTGGCAATACAATTCATATTTACAATATAAATTGTAAAATTACAACAGATTGCTGACAGTGATTGTGAGTACTTGATGAAATAAAAAAATATATTATTAACAATTCCTATCTGTTGTTTTTATTTATTTCTCTAAGGCAGAATACTTTTTGACAAGTTCAAGAAAATAATTAGACAGTTTTTCGATATTAAAAGAAATCAATTTCATAATAGGATTGAGTGTTACAATTTCAATATTTCTAGAAATTTACACTAAACTGATAGTGATGTTCAGAAAAATGTAAAATTTGTGAAAGAATCTTCAAATTAAGCAAATTTTAATAAGTACATCTAGGTAGAGTAAAAAGAGGTATTGTTAACACCTTAACAAAATAACGAAGCCCAGGATTAATTGCATTTATTAAGAAATTACATGATCTAAAAGAAATATATTTATATAAACATTTTATAAGAATAAAATTTTCTTTTTTTACGTCTGGGAAAATTTATAATTTAGAAATTTAGGATAGAACCTAATAAATACATCATCCAGACTGGATGATCTGGACGATATCGTATTTATTAGGTTTTATCCTTAATTTCTAAATTTTATATAAACACATGTAAATGAAAGATCACAATTTGTTACATAAATATGAGCTGAAATAACCAAAATACCTACTAAAAAAATGTTTTCAGCATTGTAGGAATTTAATTCACAATGTTGTCTCTATTAATTCTTTTATTTTGCAATTTTAACTTTAAATTAAATGCAATAATTAATGTATATACTTGTTATGCCATTTTACACAAAAAATAATACACAATATTATACAAAAACTGAAATTTAACCTCAAAAATGCAAGTCAAATGTTTTAAATTAACATATTTATACAAACCTACAAGAAATCAAAGAAAAATATGTGTAAAGAATTTGTATTTACCTTTGCCAGCGGTAAATTTGTGGTGCTACGAATTAAATTCAAGGATTTTTCTCCATTTCGAAATAAATCGTGTCCGACCTTTTGCACGATGGGGCCAAAGTGTTCAAGCAATAATGCAGAACACAATTTGCCACACATGGGAGATAAGTTTTCTATCATTTTTTAATTCAGAAAGTACCAATTTAATTTCAAATTTTCAACAGAATTCGAAAATTGGCATCGAATTCCTTAGCAACTTTAGGGGTTAGTTTCTAACCTAAGAGAGAACTTTTCCAAGTTTGACAACACGCACACACAATTCGAATGTCGAACATACTTTGAGTATAATATTTTATATTATTGCGACATTTTTTCTAGTTAAAATTTTTTTTTTCTAGATTAAAAGAAAAAACGTGTTTGAGGTAGATAATACTAAAATTTGAACATTTGAACCATTTGAACTGAAACCACTAAAACAGCTGCTGAACACACATCTGACCCAGGGTTGCGAAGTGACGCGTCACTCGAGGTTTTCTACGTAAATTACCTAAATGAAGTAATTTACGTAGAAAACTGGTAAATTACATGACAAAGATGGCGGTTGTCTGTTTTGAACACGAGCGGATCATCGTTCAGTGTTTGCAGCTCCTCTTTGGTACCTTCCCCCAACGTTAGGAGCCGAAGGAGTCCGGTCGTTACCGATCATGCACGAAGCTGAAAACAGCCGGTTGGCGCGCAATTTAAATACCTACATTTAAAGTTTGATACCATTCGCAAAGTTCATATACATTAATTTAAGAAGAAAAGTATTTTTTTCAAACTGTTTGTAATTATTGATTCATGCTAATTATATTTATTCTTTACAATTTAAGTAGTGCATATAGGTGCATTTCAATTGATTAAAATGCTTATGAATGAATTTCATTGCATTTTCAGAACTAATTTACGAACTGAAGAAACAATCAGAGGGCAATGCAATTATTAAGAACTAATATATATATTTTTTTTATTTTCATATTTTCACAGCTTGAAAATGTAGAATAGAACAGAATTGTATTTCTCCATGTACAGCCTCATTAGACTTTTACATTGAAATATTCGTAAGTTCCACATCCACGTAATGTACATCATGTAGAAAACATCAGACGTAAATTACCTGGTAAATTACTGTAGAAAACCACGTAAATTACCAGGAGTAAATTACGTACCAAACCAAACCAAACTCTCATCTAACGTCACACGTGGACTTGATTTAATACTAGTGATGGGCACTGCTCGGCCTGACTGTGGTAATACCTGACCTGACCGGTAATGTCCGGTCATGACGGTAAATGTTGGTAAAACGCGGTCAGACCCAAATATCTCCAACAGGATAGTTTTTTTTATAGAAAAAAGTGGTTTAGTTGTTAGGACATCCCCTATGCTAAACTTGTACAAAAAGTTTTTCGGTTCTAAATGTTCCAGTTATTCTCAAAGTTATAAAAATGCGAAAAAGCTGAGCATAGCAGACGACACTTTTGACAGTTTCGCGCGAGTTTCGAGGGGAATTTGAAAATTACACTTTACAAATTGACAAATTACATTGAAAATCTGTTGCATTTATTATGTAATATTTTTAAAATAATATTTAGTAGTGTCCTAAGTTATTTTGAATATCATTTCAATAAATATGACACTTATACATTAGGTTAAGTACTGTGTATCGTATAGATTATATTCCCTGAATGAAAATACTGTTTTTTTGTCTTTAAATAACATAAAATTGATAAATAATTATAATGAATTTAGAGTTATGAGTAATTTGTGTAAATAATGTATTATTTGTTATTATTTGTATTGTCATTGTTACCATTTTTAATTATAATAATTGCCTTATTGAATTTCGTCACATATAAATAATAACAAATAATAAATTATTTACACAAATTACTCATAAATCTAAATTCATAATAATTAGATATCAATGTTATTTTATTTAGAGACAAAAAACAATATTTTCATTTAAGGAATATAACCTATACGATACAAAGTACTTAACTTAATATTTAAGTGTCATATTTATTGAAATGATATTCAAAATAACTTAGCATACTACTAAATATTATTTTAAAAATATTGCTCAGTAAATGCAACAGATTTTCAATGTAATTTGTAAATTTGTAAAGTGTCATTTTCAAATTCTCCTCGAAACTCGCGCGAAACTGTCAAAAATGTCGTCTGCTATGCTCAGCTTTTTCGAATTTTTATTCCTTTGAGAATAACTGGAACATTTAGAACCGAAAAACTTTTTGTACAAGTTTAGTATAGGGTATGTCCTAACAACTAAATCACTTTTCTCTATAAAAAAAACCATTTCTGGTGGAAATATTTGGGTCTGACCGCGCTTTACCAACATTTACCGTCATGACCGGTCAGGATTGGTCATGACTGTGAAATACCGAGCAGCGCCCATCACTATTTAATACCGTACAGAAACCAGGGTTGGGAATGCATAATACGTCACGCATGTAATCATGTAATGTACGGTCATTTTCTTATGAATAATTTTAATCAATCAGAGCATGAAAAAGATTCATAATTGATAATTAGATTTCCAAACTACCTCCTTTTCAACTCATTAGAGAAAAATAAATAACAAAAGGAAAACAGAGAGAGAAAAAGAAAAAAAGTCATCCAAAACCAACCTCTCATGGTGGACTCCCATGGCAGATGAAAACAGTGGATGGAAGCAGAAACTCATGAGAGTGAAAGAGACAAGTAGAACTGTCCGTCTCTTTCACTCTCATGTGTTACTTTGTCCAATTTTGCATTCATTAGTGAAAAATTGATAAAAGTAGGATAATTTTGTATAACAAGAATGAAAAAAAAAAACAATTTGAACACAAAAAAATAGCTGCATTATAATTTTAGTTTTGTAAATTAAATGAACCTCCCTGATGTTTTTAATCTGCGTCCTTCAATAATATCAGTTATATTTCCCCATTTTAACCAAATTCGTTTAAAATCATAATTAAAAAAAAACGATCTATTTAAATTTTTTAAATAAATATTAAGAATTAAAATTTCTAAAATATTGACTTCCTCGCTGGATAAATGTACACATTATAATCCAATATTTTTTCCACATTTGGTTTCCTAGTAGCATAAAGAAGACGGAGAAAGAATAAGGACAAAGGGAGAGGTGGGTTTTGGTTGACTTTTTCCCTTTCCCCCCTCTTTTTTCCTTTTGTTATTTATTTGTCTCTAATGAGCCGAAAAGGGGGTAGTTTGGAAATCTGATTTTCAATTGTGAATCTTTTTAATGCTCTATTTGCATAAAATTTATTCATAAGAAAACAGATTTCATTTTGATCTTAAGTGAAAATTTGTTTAAGAGCGACACTAAACTCATGATTTGTTTCAATCTGCAGGGCTTGCTTATGAATGTTTTAAGAGTTCTTATAATTGAGACCAAATAATTTTCACCTCAATTTCTTGAAAGAAATCTTTTTATTCAATTTTTTTTGTATAAAGAATGTTTAAAATATTAACAATTTTAGAAATGTTTAAATTGTTTGGGATTGTTTCTTTTCCTATTTAGAAAATTTAATAATCTAAATAGATTGGTTCAGAATCAACCACAAATATTCCTTATTATTAGGTTATTAGAAAATACTTATGTATCGTCTGCTATCATGAATACTGGGTATGCTAAATGCATTGCTGTCCTTATGAAAATCATCAAAATGATTTTTTGATGAATAAAATGTGATATCACATCAGTCGTTGGATTCATTTTCGGAAAAAGTGAAAATTCTTTTTTCGGGTCAGTGCTAGTTTAAAGTTGTGATATAAAATAAATTATACTAAAAAATCGACGGAGCAGATGTTTGGCAGATGTTATGTAGAACTTAAAAAGTTTTAAAGAGTTACAGATGTGAAATGAGTAAAAGAAACAAAATAAATATCTTAATTGTTGCAATTATAATTGTATGTTAAAATTTACGTTAGAAGGTAATGCCGTAATTGCAATAAGTTTCTTTTTTATCGTTATAAATTTGAAAAAAATAGTGGCTGTTATTGAAGGTCAGCTAGAGGCGACTTCAATGACCCTTCAGTAATCCTTGCGTTCAGCCGGTCTGCCAGGGATGCTATGTGGAGAAAGTTAAATTATTAACGGCGTGATTATTAATATTAGAAAAACATGAATACCGGACTGAAATTATGAAATTTAAACCAGATTTTGATTGCGCTAATATTTGCATTTTTTTTATAATGAGAAATTAAAAAAAAAGGATTGCACTTACGTTTTCTTTTTGAAGTTTTACGTGACCTCCACTATGGATCAGCTTTTTGCTCGATTTTTTAGTATATTGCATTTCGCCATAACTTCAAATAGCATGGAACTAAAAAGGATCCTTTCTCTCTCCGAGAATAAATTCAACAAGCGATAATCTATCATATTTGATTTAAAAATTACATTAATCATGATTTTCATAAGGACAACAATGCATTTTGCATACCCATTACCCAGTATTCGAGATAGCAGACGATAAGTCATTCTTTTGTGATCAGGTAGTGATTGTACCTATAGAGTTATTAAATTCTCGAGAATTTAAGTTTGGGTTACATAACGGAGAATATGACAGGATTTAGGAGAATTTAAAAGAATTTAAAAATGTATGATTTTTAACAATATTGTTATTGTTATACATTTATAAATAAAGAAAAATACGTCGAAGAAATCCTACTGTTAAAATATTAAAATTTTGTATTATAAAATATCTAAATTTGAATTTACCGCCAATTTATCGAAGATTGAATTGAAATTTGAGGTTATGTTGACTTTGGATCGTTCTCATAAATTATTAAAGAATTTATCCGCCGGTTATACTCTCGGTAACATTCTCATTCTCGTTACCGTTCTCAAAGTAATATAACCGACTCAGCCTCAAACTCAGCCAGGGATGGGTAAGTAAAATACGCGTGGTAATTTACTTGGTTTTCTACGGTACTTTACCTGGTATTTTACGTCATCAGTTTTCTACATGATGTAAATTACATATTGTTCTCTATATGAGGGCGCCACCTCTGAGGCGGGAAATTGGAAACTTAAATCAGACAGCCAATCAGAGGTTTTCTATATGTATTTGACATATTCGAGGTATTTTACGTAAGATACCTCCTTTAGGCATTATACGTAAAAAACTTTCAGTCGCGCGTAAATGCACATCCCTGGACTCAGCAGTGGGACTCCGATGCTGTTTCGAAGTGGAAAATCGAACAAACCTCTCTTTCTATCTCCATATATGTTAGAAAAATTGGTTTGTTCGATTTTCGACACGCTATCAGAGTCCCACTGCAACTCTTGTGGACTTTCTGCATGCAAACTGCGGATCTACAATCGTGTGAAAGACCCCTAATGGTGGACTCCCATGGCAGATGAAAGCAGTGGATGAAAGCGGAAACTGATGAGAGTGAAAGAGACAAATAGATCTGTCCGTCTCTTTCATTCTCATGTGTTTCCGCTTTACGCCGACGTTTTCTGTCCACATGGGACTGCACCTTAAGGGTGGAGTCCCATGGCAGCGTCAAACGCAAAACGTCAAATTAATAGACGCTTCAGGGCGCAGTCCCATGGAGGTAGATTAGTAGAATAGTGGAACAGTTTTGACCAATGAGGTGCCTGTACAAGCTCTCGCGGTCACCTCATTGGGCAAAACTGTTCCACTATTCTACTAATCTACCT